>LOEQ01012510.1:0-25493 GCA_001685075.1 Bramus lutescens
GGTTCTGAGGTCTGTAGACTTGGGCTGAGCCATTCTTCTGAGATCCAGGGCCTCCAACTTGCAGACACTCCCATGTGGCACTTCTCAGCTGCCAGGATCACATGACTCAATTCAAATAAGCACCTTCTCTTACATAGGTACGGCACAGATATTGCGAGATGGCTTCTGGACCACTCCAATAAAGCAAATATCAGAACCAAGCAAGGGACAGAACTGTCTCTTCCTAAAGCACACAGAACTGCTAGACTGTAGTCTCGGTATGTAAGATTATTACACCTAAAATGACAGCATTCATGCCTTATTAAAAATACTTTATTGCTAAAAAATGCTAATGATCATCTGGATTATTGGAAAAATGGAACCAATAGCTTTACTCCACACAGGACAGGGTTGTCACCTTCTGCTTTTAAATAACAGAATGTTTGCACAGCGCAGGAAAGGAAATTGCAATGGAACGAGGTGTGCCAGGCTATATCCATATTCTGTTGGCCTCTTCCTCTGGAAAGTCCCAGCTAACACGTCCACTGCACCAGTTTTGTAGAGGGCTGTTTCCCCAGAGCCCTTTGCCTTTAATAATGTAACCTGGACACAATATGTAGACTCTGTCTTCTAAGCATGCATGGTTATTGGTATATCTGCTTAGTTTTACAATTTTTTAACCTTCAGCCTGACTTTCTGAGGATGGCCTCCATGTACTGTCCATGGAGATGAACCCTCTGCTAATGGCTGGGAAGATGTTATGGGTGAAGAAGGTGCCACCTGCTGCATATGGGTTTGAATGTGGATGAGAGGGTGCCCTTTGCAATCCAGAGGTTTGGAAGACTTAGTTTCTGCTCCTGTCTGTTGAGTCTTTGTGCTTTGTCAGAGATTCTTGTGGCTGCCACAGATATGTGGATGGCTTTTTTAGCTCCTTCACAGAGTCCTGGATCTTTCAGCACTTACCCCAGCTGGGGCTGCAACTTTGCAGTAGCAGAGCTAGGAATCTCTTTAGTTTCTTCTGAGTTTGCACCTTTTACTGACAGCACCAGCAGGTGCAGCATCGCCTCCCCTGAAGCATAGCAAGACCCCTTGATGATGAAGACAGTGCCCCCAGCCAGCCTTGTTCTGATGATGCCAGCGTGGACACACTAGAAAAAGGCGACTGACTCCCATCATTCCAGATCTCCAAATCAACATTCTAGAAGCTTCTCATGAATTCTGCCATGTTACTCTTTGTTTTTGTTCAGTATCACCGACTGAATACAGCATCCTTTCAGGATTCCTATGCTCAACTCATCCCAGAATGCTGCCGTTTGGGGGTAGGGACTTTATGACTTACCGAGTCCTGAGGATGGAGCTCTGGTGAGAGGCATTCCACACACTTCAGGAGAACCATCTTTCAAGTATGTGGGGACACAATGAGGAACTATGACTCCGAGCACTCACTGGGTCTCAGAAACACGGGGCTTTGCTAGGTGACCCCAAGGATGGTCGCAGCTGCCTCCAGCTTTCTCCTGCAGAACTATGCTGTCACCGCGATAACAGAACCAATGAGGTGGGTTCTGCCTTCTAAAGAGTGGGCAGGTGTCCATCATGGGTGTGTTCCTAGAGGCTACAAAAAAGTGTAGCCTGCAGGCTTCTAGCCACTGTGATATCAGGAGTCCATAGGAATATGTCAGAAGCACATGTCCCACAGATAGCATGGTTCACAGAGAGCCATGGGAATGCCACAGTGCTCCAGTGCACACTTTGCTATAGGTAATTCAGATGACACCAATGAGCGTAAGATCACATATGACAAAACCTCCATGAATTCCTTCAGTCCTATGACTGTGGGAAATAGATGCCAGGGAAGCCAATTCTAATGTATAAAGAACAAACATTTATCTTGACCAGTGGTTTAAGGGGCTTCTGGTTCATGATGGGTCAGGTCTATTGTTTACTGTCCTCAAGCAGGGGGTGTATGTGACAGAGAAAACCATTCCCTAATATGGCTGGAAAGCAAGAAAGAGACATTGGAAAGATGGAGGTCCATAGTTATTCACAATGGTGCATTTCCCAGTGAGTGAAAGAGATTCACTCAGCCCCACTTCTAACATTTCTCTCAGATCCCAGGAACAGGAACTGTTCCCAGTGCAGGGGACAGGCCTTTGACACATCATATGGGCCTCTGGGTGACATCCAACATCCAACTTATATGGCTGGGTCATGCATGGCCCCCACTCGAAGAAGAAGCTCACCACAAATTTGAGGAGAGAGTCAAACCACTTGCAAATGGAGCATGGAGGTCACATGTGCCAGGGGAAGGGAGCTTGGGGAAGACCTTGGAGCTGGCCTCCGGGGGGCACAGGGCATCTTCTTGGGCCCAGATGTAAGGCTGCACTGGGCAGTCTTTGATGTTGCTGATGGGGTTGCATACTTGCCTTCTCACTGCCAGCTGTGGCCAGCTCAATGGTATGGGTGTGAGGAAACCTTGGGGGCATGGCCTGGGCTCTGTGCAAAGCCTTGGAGGATGCTGTGTGTAAGGGAAACAGGAACGGAGAGAGGATCCTTAGTAGAGAGGCCGTGAGGCCCTTAGACCTGAAGCCATGGGGCTCAGATTGGCTAGTGCAGGAGTGAGCACTTTGAATCAGGGAAACCGAAAGGGTGAACTGTCTACAGGTGAGATGAGAAAGGCTGTGGAAGGTAACGGTGTGTGGGAGAGGGGCAATAGCAGACAGAAGCTGAAGGCTCAGGTGTGAAATGGTCACCACTCTGGTAAGGGCTGGTCTAAGAATGTGCACTTCAGAGCCAAGCCAGGAGCCTAAGTTTGGTCCCCAAGGATCATTAATACATAGCTTGACTCTACCTTGCGAAGAAATGTCTATTACTTATGTTCTGAGGTGAGGACATCAGGCTCTAGAGTCCTTAAGTAACTCACGGTGGTGGCTGGGGCCTCACACAGTCAGCAGGGATACTAGGAATCAAGACGGAGCTTGGTGACTCTTGATCGGCCCTTTGAAACCACTGGCCGGTGCCGCCCATTGACACAGTCCATCTGAAACAGGACAAAGTGTCCCCAACTTGAGACCACAGCCTTTGTTGGTAGCTTCTCCTTTATTGGGAGGTTTCAGGCAACCATTCAGAACAATTTCAAATATGTTGGGTGAGCCTATTTGTGTGGTTATTTTAGGTACCAGATTGAGTGGATTAAGGCATAACTAGACAGTGTGGAGGTTAATCTTTATTGTAAACTTGATTGTATTGAGAAATTCCTTGGAGTTATTGAAGCCAGTCTCTGGGTATGCCTTTGACTTCTAGAGAGGATTCAATCATGAGGGCTCTGACCTAATCAATGGGCTAATCCCCTAGGGATTCCTAGTATGGTGTTATTATTGGGAGGTGAAGAATAGGTAGTGGGGGTAACTGGAGGAAATAGTCACTGGGGCATGCTATTGGGGCCTGCAGCTCTCCTTGTATTCCCCTGTCTCTGCTTTCTGGCTGACAGGAAGTGAATAACAGTGCTCTCCCATCCCAGGCTCCTCCTACTGTGATGTTTGGCCCAGGAGCATGGAGCCAAGATCATGCACGGTTAATGTTCTAAACCGTGAGACTCAGTAGAACATTCCTTCCTTAAATTATTCTCTCAGGTATTTGGGGCACAACAATGAAAAAGCTAACAAAAAGAGATAGTTAGAATTAGTTCCTGTTGTGTTGCTAAAGGGGCATGTGTGAGTGGGTGCACCGAATGGAGGAAGAGCTACCCAAAGCTGGGGACCCCGAAGCAACACAAGACTGATTTACTTTCTGTCATAAGTGGGAGCACCTGTCTCCCCCTGTGCTCAGAAGGTAAAACTTCGAGTACTGTAGAATAATCTCTTTGTACACTGTGAAGATGTGTTGCTCTCATTGGCTTAATAAAGAACTAAATGGCCAATCACTAGGCAGGAAGAGGTTAGGCTGGACTTGTGGACAGGGAGAGAGCTCTGGTGTGGAGAAGGGTAGGGTCACCAGGAGATGCAGGGAGAAAGAAGATAACCATGCCATGTTAAAAAAGATACTGAACCACATGGTAGAACGTAGATAAGAAATATGGGTTAATTTAAGTTATGAGTTGTTATTAACAAGCCTAAGTTATCGGTTGAACACTTATAATTAATAATAAGCCTCTGTGTGGTTATTTGGGAGCTGTCTCATGAACAGAAAATTATTCCTACATTTGAGTTTCCTGGTCTTTGGCCTCAGATGGGAAATTGCATTCCTAGTGGGTCTCTGGCTATGTCTTTGGACCTGGGCTGAACCTTGCCACCCACTTCCTTGGGTCTCCATATTGATGATAGTGTATTGCGGCCTCAAGAAGCCTCAATAATTACAAGAGCTAATTTTTTTGAATAAATCACCCTGTCTATACATCTATCAGTTTGTCTATCTCCTTATCAACTTTTCTCTATCTATCTAACATCCATTTCTGTATCCATCCCTGTTAGACATTTTGTTGCTATGATAAAATACTTAAAGAAGGGGAAATGCTAATTTAGCTAAGTTTTAGAGATTTTAGTCCGCAATCCTTGGGTGTGTTGATTCTGGATCATGGTGCTCCTCACTTCACAGGCTGAGAGGATGTGGGTGAGGAGGACAAGGGACCTCATAAAACCTTTACAGGTATACTTACTCCAATTCCTCCCAAAGTTTCTATAACCTTTCAAAATTGCACTACCAACTGGAGAACATAATTTAACACTTGAGTCGATGAAAGATATTTCATATTCACACTTAACACTTTCTCTCTTTATTTATTTATTTATCTATCTGTTTATCCATTTACATGCAATTCAAGTCCCACTTTTCTTTCCTTTGCTCTCTCTCTCCTCTCTCTCCCTCTCTCATCTCTCTCCTCTCTCCCTCTCTCTTCTCTCTCTATCTTTCTCTCTCTCTTTCATCACACATCTGTGATGATTACTCTTCCTTGTCTACTCTATTGGTTCTAGAAATGCATAGGAGATAAGGGAGATATTCCCCCAAGTTTATCCATGACACTGTTTCCAGAAAGGACTGGGTGTGAGGAGACAAAACCCCAAAGTGGGCAAACGGAATTCCAGCTGTGAGCCAGGCCTCATCCATCTCTGTTTCTCCTCTGCTGTGACCTTAGCTCCCCCACCATGCCCTGTCCTGCCCTACCCTTCCCCACCCTGCCCTTCCATCTATGCTGTATTACAACTCTGAAACCATAAGCCAAAGTAAACCTTTCCTTCCTTAAACTAATCAGATGATATGTCTCAGTGCCGAGAGAAGGAGGTTACACACCTATCTATCTACCGCTTACCATCCTATGGATCTGTCCCTCAAAAAACCCCAGCTACAGCTGCCACCGCCTGTCACAGAGGTACTCACCTGGGTTCTGAGTGCTGCTATGTCACTTGAAAACTATGACAAATGCCAGTCCTTGGGCTGTACCCCAAAACCTGCTGAATTAAAACCTTTGAGAAGAGGTGAGCTTTTAATAAGTTTTCTAGGTGAGACTCTGAGAATTGCCAACTACCTGCTGTCTAAGTCAGGGTTACTATTGCTGCGATCAAACAATATGACTGAAAGCAACTCGGGCAGGAAAGGGTTTGTTTCACTCACAGTTCAATTTAACGGTTTGTCATCAAAAATAGTGAGGGCAGGAACCTGGAGGCAGGAGTTGATGCAGAGGCCATGGAGGAGTGCTGTTTACTGCCTTGTTTCTCATGGTGTGCTCAGCCTGTTTCCTTATAGAACCCAGGACCAGGACATGGGCTTGGTCCTCCTACACCAATAACTAATTAAGAAAATGCCTGCTGAGTGGGCGGTGGTGGCGCACGCCTTTAATCCCAGCACTCGGGAGACAGAGGCAGGTGGATCTCTGTGAGTTCAAGGCCAGCATGCTCGGCCAAGTGAGTTCCAGTCAGGCTCCAAAGCCAAAGAGAAACCCCATCTTGAAAAAAAAAACAATAACAAAAGAATAAATAAAAAAAGAAAATTCGCCTGATCTTATGGAGTCATTCTCTCAGTTGAGGTCCCCTCCTCTCAGATAACTCTAATTTGTGTCAAGTTTACATAAAACCAGCCATATGCCTTGTGTAGTGACTGTTCTTGATTGCATCTTGACTACATCTGGAACAGAAACCCCAAATGGATGGCACACCTGTGAGGGATTGTTGACTTAATTTGAAGTAGGAAGATCTACTTCGAACCTGGGTCTTAGAAAGTTAGGAAGACACAAGTCTATGCCTTTAATCTAGACGTTTTCAAGCTGGGAAAAGATGTGCTTTTAATCAAGATCTTGAGGTGGGAGGACACACCTTCTGCTGGAAGTCTGTGTAAAACATGAAAGAAGGACACTTGCTCTTTGCTTGTTTGCTCTCGCCTTGGCAGCATGTCCATTCCTTCACTGGTGTTTGAACCTGCTTTGGGATTCCAGCACCTTCTGAAGATGAGCTGAGACACCCAGCCCATGGCCTGAGCAGCTACTGGGTTCTTGGACTTTGCATTCATAGCCAGCCATTGTTGGATCAGCTGGATTAGTCTGTGAGCCATTTTAATAAATCCCCTTTCTTTTGCTATAGAGATTCACTCTGTAAATTCTGTTACTCTAGAGAACCCTGGCTAATACACCTGGTATCCAAACATTTCCCTCTGCCCTCCCAGCTTCCTACAGCTTCCCTTCTGTAGGTGCTGGCAGCTGTGCTCTGGACAAAAGTGGGTGGGGAAACCTCATTCTGCTGGGCTGTCCAGCAGGGCAGCCACGAGAGAGAGCGTCATTGGAGAATAGGCGGGCAAGCTGCTGCGATTCGATGTGAGAGCTGTTGCAGGGTCAATAACACTGCCACTGAGCAAATCTGATGCTCAATTTCCTTTGCTCTGGTCAGCAGCAGATGTGGGGAATACACTGCGGAGGATAGGACATCTGTGTCTTGCCTCTCTTTCCCAGAGCACTCTCTGAATCAACGGAGGGACCAGTCTTGACTCTGGTAGTCAGGGATGGCCCCACCAGGAAACACAGCCATGACATTATTTTGGGGTGTTGGCAGCATTTACCCTGCAGGGGGACCCACAAATGTTAAAGGCTCCAAAATGTAGACACACAATCCAGAGGTCAGTGAATGAGGTATGGAAGTGTAAGAACACAAACTTCTCTTGTTTTAGGCCTACCCCCTGTCTCTCTCACACACACAAGTAAATTTTACTCTAGAATAATTTTAGATTTACCAAGATGGAGAAGATAATATCTTATAATCTGTATATATGTCACTTTGGCAATGTCTACTACTTTCATACATTTGTCAAGACTGATATATCAATGTCATTAAATCTAGATTTCTCTACATAGGTTCTGCCTTGCAAGCATGAGGATTCAATTTAGATTCCAGAACCTATGTACACTCAAAAAGAATACATCATGTTTGACTTCTCAGTGTCTATGGGGACAAAAGACAAATCAACCTAGAAAGGTTATGACTTTTTCCTTTTTCTTTTTCAAAGAAAACCCACATGTTTTCATGTAGTCTATCCTAAATTTTAAATGTTGTTGGATTTCATAGGTTGAATATCTATTGTCTTAAAAGTCCAAATTGGAAATGCCTCAAAATCCAGAACTTTTTGAATGCCATTATGATACTATAAGTGTAAAAGTCCTTTTTTCTCATGTGCAAAACTTACCATAAAGTTTACCATTAGGCAATGTGTATGGTCTGTAAAAGGTACATAGAGGCCACCAGATGGTTCCCATGTTTGTCACTGGGGGCTTCTCTAGGGGTCTGATATATGCATGTTATAGTTGAATAGGAAACATCTCCACAGTTGAGGTACTGAACACTTTGTCCTTAGCCAGTGCCAGGATGTAGGTTATAGAAACCTCAGATGGTAGTACATCACTAAAGGAACTTGAAAGTTATACTTAGTCCTCAGTCTCTTCCTCACAGGCAGCTGACTTCCTGCTGATTATGAAGCACAGGGCCTTCTCCAGCACACACTCCCTCCCCCATGATGCTCTCTGCCCAAGGATATGTAGTCAATTGATCATTGGTTGAAACATTTAAAGCTATGAGCAAAATAAATAGATCCTTTGTCCCTTAAGTAGCCTTTCGCAGGTACTTGGTCCCATTGGTGATAAACATATCTCATTATGTAATGCAAATGTCCTCAAACTTGAATATGCTCATAGCTACAAACACCAAGTAAGTGCTATCCAGCCTGTAGAATATGCAGGCTTGTTACTACCATGACAACCCCTCCCCACAACCTCTGAGAGATGCCATTTTTATCATGTATCCAGGATGCTCCCCTCCAAAGTTGGGGCGGTAGCCAGAGAGCAAACCCTTTAGAGTCAGATGCTCTGAGCATAGCAGAGCCAACATGGCTCCAAGTTCCTCCTTGTCTGTGACTGATTTGTGCCACTCAGAGATGAAGGGGACTTACTGGCCACCCAAATCAATGTACTTGGGTGTTGAAGAAATTGACCTGTCTAATAGTTACTGTTTAATGTTGCTTCATTCATTTCCCCACAAGTCCCTGGCATCCTCTGACCCTGACATCCTTGAAGGGAAAATCTTCAGAGATGCCCACCCCCAGATGCACACTGATCAGGTGAGTGTCAGCCAGATTTATAATGGACAGCTATCACAAAGGTCCAGTCTCTGTTTGGAAAGTGATCTCGTCTCTAACTGGCCTATGAGAGATTCTCAAATAAGAAAAACACTACCAGCAAGAGTTGGAGACATGCCTCAGGGTTGAGGCTTGTGAGCTTTCCTCTGCTCAGGTCAGGAAGCGTTGAATGAAGACTCTGTGTACACGAACAGTGTGACCTTAAAGAGAAATGTTAATTCCGTGACTATATCAACCCTTCTCATCCCCTCTCTTTCATATATGTGACAGTGAGGCATGGTGAGAATAAGTCACTTGGTCAGGATCCTGCAATCCTCTAGCACGGGACCCTAGATTTGTCCCCAACCACCCAGGTTAGGGTCCAGCTTCGAGGCTGTGTTGTTGGATCTCCTGACTATTGATGGAGGCAGTGGTGGGTGTCCCCAAGTTGGCATGCAAATGTAGGTTCAGAGGAGGTGGAGGGTTAATAGGGCTTGTGGTTCCCACTCATTGGACACTTGAATTTCCATCTCTGACATCGGAGCTATCAGCCACAGCACCAGCTTCCAGAAGCCTGTGACTATCATTCATTTGCATATTTCCCATGGTGACTTTTCCGGGGGACTAACCCCAAGGGGAGGAAATTGCTGAATCTGAAACCTTTGCCTTAGGTCGCAGTCCATCAGAGCTCTGGGACAATTTTTGAAAACTCCGGGCCACACCAGAAGAAAAGCCACATTTTAGGTCTTGTAGTATGCTGCAGAAACCCTATGGTTGTTTCTCCTTTATCTACATAAACAGCATAACTTTGTTAGAAAATTGAAAATGTGCATTCTGTCCAGATGCCTGAAAGGGGATGCCAGATAAACCGTCCTTTCCCCCATCGCGTCAGATGAATGATGTAAATGGGTTTTGGCTTTGGA
The DNA here is from genome assembly GCA_001685075.1 of Bramus lutescens. NCBI lineage: Eukaryota > Metazoa > Chordata > Mammalia > Rodentia > Cricetidae > Bramus > Bramus lutescens. The sequence continues at coordinate 9,486 of LOEQ01012510.1, forward strand.
GTTTTTTTTTTTTCCAAGGCACTACAGTAAATGATCGGAGTGGTAACATTTTTAACCTTATCTATCATCCTGAAACATTTTTTCTGCCTCCAATAAAACATGTCAGAGTCGATTAAGGACATTTTTCAATGAGGTATAATTCATAGATTTTAGTAGGGAATCAGGGGCAGTGAAGTATTAAAGACGCTGTGAATACTTAATTACAGATTTGCTACCATCTACCTTTGCTTCAGTTCCCTTACAGAGACAGGGCTCTGCTCTGCAAACTCAAAGCCTTCAGTCTGATGGCGGGGGTCGGAGGAGGAGCAGGTAGGATGGCCAGGGGGACGTGTCACATTGTGTCTGGTGACAGGGGCTGTGAAAGATACAACGGCTCAGTACGTTTGGCAGTGCTTATCTGGTACATGAGTGTACATTACTTCCCAAAGCCCGGGATCACTTTGGACAGTATCATTAAATGCCACGTCATTACCTGTTATAGAGCGATGCTTTAGCTTCAAGGGCCTCTTGGGATGCGCGCAACAGTCAGAAGAATGATGGGCAGAGATGGGGCCGGCATTAAATTTTCAATGGAAGTGGTATTGGCTTTGACTTTCCAGAAGCCTTATCTGTTAGATGGTGTTTGTCACTGGGCCTCCGAGCTGTGGACGCTCGTCAGTTGCAAGTTGCAGGCACTTGAACGATATGGACAGGTGAAGGCTCCGTGGGGACCAGCCTGGCTCGCCTAGAGCTGGAGGGGGTAAATTGAAGGTTTATTTATCCCATTCACTGTCAAGGTTAGCTTGCTGGAGAGCTGTCCTATGGATGCTTACAAATGCCAAAATCCTGGTAAATTGTGGGAAAGAGCCTCCAAATCACTGACCTTTGTACAGCGCCCATCAATGAGCCCGTGTCTCTGAGCGTGGTCCTTAGAGGGAGTTAAATGGTTGGTAAAACGAGTCTGATGCTGTTCTGTAATGTCAGGGGCTACGGAGCTTTTGCTTTTCTGTTTTCAACGTGGATAAAGTCAGAAATATAACTGATAAAAAGAAGGGGGCAGGGTGTGTGTGTGTGTGTGTGTGCAAAAATAATTTCACCTGTGTGGGGTTGGACAAATGACTCCATGTGGATGTTCATGCATGCAAGTATTCCAAACTTAAAGGCAATTGGGTCCTTCCAGTGGTGTTCTGTTGCCATTAGAATGGGGGTTTTCACAATCCTTTTCTTTATTCTCACTTTTTATTTGGGACACTGGCTACAGCCTGGTCTCCCGGGGTTGCCTTTCTGAGTGATGGGTTCTCCTGCTGTGGACTTCGGCTCATGCCATGACAGCTAATTTGAGAGGCAGGAGGAAGTCAATCTTATTGTGTTCTCTTTCTTTTGTTGAGGATGAGGATTGATTAAGTGATGCTGTTAGTGACACTTATTCAAATGTTTAGGTCATCATGGACCAACAGAAGAACACTCCCACCATGGAATATTATGTATCCATTAAAGGGAATCTCAGACGAGCATGGTGGGGCACACTTTCGTAATACCAGCTGTTGGGGGCTGAGGCAGGAGGATGGAGAGTTTGGGTCAGTCTATGTGACACAGTGAGTTTTGGGACAGCCTGAGTTAATATTGAGACCATCTATAAAACAAGAAAGGAAATGCTCATACCGAAACAAAATCAAAACCAGTTGCCTTAGTGACACATCTATGGATGCTGAGGGAAAGTGTGGATGCTGCTGTCAGTTTGTTACATACGAATAAAGTCATCCTCTCTCAGGGGCACCAGAGAAAATACTCAAGAAATCTGAATTTTGGTTTCAGATAAAGACAACAACAACAACAATAAACCTGAATTATTCAGAGCCCGCCTTTAAATCCATTTTTTAACCTGGTATCCAAATTTATCTGAATGTCCTATATTTTATGCACAAAATGTCTTACCTCCCTATATTCTCCCCAGAGATCGGTGTGTTGTATGTATATGAACATGTAAATGCATGCATGCTACATATATCTGCATTTGCGATTGTATAGGCCAGGAGTGAATCTAAAGGCTCTTCAGGTGATCAGCAAGGATTTTTCTTGGAAATGATATGAAACCGCATAATAGAAGGAGAGGAAAGTGAACAACACAGGAGGCAGAGGAAGAAACCCCTAGATGGGAGGCTGTTGGTGCATTTGCCCGAGCTGCAGTGCATTGTTCCAGATTTCCTGTCTCGTGCCCTGGCTGGTCATGGTGGGTTCCCAAAGGATGTGGTCAGGGCCCCTGGCTCTCAGGAGCTCACTTTTCTTTCTTGAAGGCTAACAGGGAGTCTGGCCACTGACCTGCATCTCCCGGTGGAGCTCCTGAGGGCCCTGGAGGCTCACAGGAGAGGCCCCTGCTTTGGGAACGCATCTTTGGCAATGCCTCCTGTGTTTGTGATTTGGAAAATGAGTCAAAAGGTTGCATCTCCCAGGCCCAGTGGCCAATCTCTGGGAATGCCTCTTGCTTTAAACTTTTTCCTTATGACCTGTGAGCTCAGAAATGATGATGGTTGCCTGGCAATGGGCATATGAGGACGCGGTGGAAGGCCAGAGGGAGCCAGCTTTGGGAAAACTCTGTGTCACCTCTCTCCTGAATGCTGGGGACTGTTGCTGTGGCATTGCGTGCTCCCACTATTTACAAGACTGTCCAGTACCTTCCTTCTTGTTTCCAAATTCAATTAAAGAGTCATTAATATGTCCAGGTTTGTGTAATGAATCCCATAACTGAAGCTGACATCATTATCAATTCAAACAGAACACAGATACTTTATTTTTATTTCCTCCACGGCTTTCTTTGCCTATTGTGAATTTCTTTCAATAATTCAAGAATCCTGGTATCCTGGAATGTTCTGTGTCACTATGTGACCTCAATCTGATGCTCCACGGTCTACAAAACCAGGTTCTAATGACTCAGATTTTGTAAGACAGTGACATCCACCATTCTGGATGAAGGAAAGAACAAGCTAAGAATCCCATCCAGATAGCAATGGGGACAGAAGAGGGGAGGAGGGTCATGGGGTAGGCAAGTGAGGTGATGGGCAGATGACAGAGGTGGGTACAATGGGTGGCCCTGAAGTCCATAATCACCAGCTGGAGCAGGAGACGCATTATAGGAGACATGCCCCAGTGACATCTGACAGGAAGGCTCACTGGATTTTGTTGGACAAGGCGTTTACAGAGAGCAATGCAGCGGGTGTTAAGGAGAAGGAGAAAGGTTGCTGGTGACAGACAGATGGACAGAAACCCTGATTCATCTTGGTGATGCAAAAGCACAGACAGTCACTGGCTCAGCATTTGCAGATTACATGTAGGTCACCAAGAGTGGACATCTTTTGCCATTACCGCCCAAGGCTGGGGTGACTGGGTTCAAGTGCAAAGATCTCAAGCTAAACTTTTCTGAGAGTTCCTGAAGGATAGTTTTACAGACTTGAGACCCAACAGGGGCTCTTGTGAGCTCCTCCACAGGAGAGTGGCACTTTCCACTCTTGCAACACTTGACTTTCATTGGCCACCTGTGTCCCACATGGGGAGGTGGCTCCTTTCATTAGACCCTCCTCTGCTTCTGCTTCCTGTCTTTGAAGGTCCTGGATCATCCAGTCTTCCTGAAAGTCCTTTGTATGTGGGAAGTGGGGAGCTTGCCAGGTCTCATGAGGATTTCCCGCACATAGCGAGGTTGAGACTGGTGATGAGATCATACCCCAGTCCTGGCTGAGATGTGCAGATCCCCTGGGTTAGTACTTTCCTGTTGCTGTCACCAAACACCATGATGGAGGAACCTTCTAGAAGAAAGGGTTGACTTAGACTTGCAGTTCTGGAGGGAGACTGGAGTCCATTGTGGCAGGGAATCATGGCAACAGTATCAGCAGGCATGGCGGCAGGAACCCGGAGCTGAGAGCTTCTAGCTTCAAACACAAGCATGAAGCAGAGAGAACCAGCTGTCTTCTGGTGACATAATTCCTTCTGCAAGGCAGCACCACCAACTGGGGACCCAGTGTTCAAATGCCTGACATTATGGGGGACACTTCTCATTCAAACCCTCATAGCCCTAATGGAAAATTAGTGCATAGCCTCAAGTCTCTGGACCTGGGCTCAAGACTCCATCCTTGATACTAGAGCAGAACACTCTGCTACTTGGGATGGAAAGAGAACAAATTTCTTTCTTCCTCTCCATTGACTTCCTGGTGAAGCCCCTGGGTGAATCTGGAGGTCCCAGTTGCAACTTACGTACTCAAGTAGGAAAGGACCAGTGATTTCTGCAGCGACCATCATCTTTATTCTGCTTGTTTTCAGGTGACTTGAGACCCCCATTTCTGAGTTGTTTCACAAGCCCCTAGAGAGGCAGAGGGCAGAGCTGCAGTCCTACAGAACCCTGCTAGTGCTGAGAAATGGCCCCAGGGTTAGGGGCTCAGTGGGAACAGTTAGGCATCTGAACCAATGGTTGCTAACTTTGGCTGAGCAGCCAGGTAAGGAATGGTTCAACATCATGAGCACAGGAGAAAGGTTAGAAGCAAAAACCATAACCACTCCAGCTTCTCAGCACAGCAGCTTTGGTGACCACCCCAGCAGTGCTGTATGATCAGAGCCCTCTCAACACAAGAACAGTGGTTATATGTGTCTTCAACTGCATGGGCAATGAAAATGGGTTGATCCCAAAGTCACATGACAGAGAATTCAGTTTCTTACGTGTTCGTGCTACATAGATCTTAGTCTCCACCAACACACTCCTAACTCCTTGGGTGGACGCTTGGTCTGGGATTGGCTTCAGCATCATAGAAGTTCTGTTTAAATTTGAGTGCTGTAGTTCTGGATCATCCCTAAGCTGGGAGCTACTGCTCTGGAGTACTATTTACCAGATGGCCCAATAGAAATGAGGTCTTGGGTCTTTACTGGTATGCCACCCTCAATCCTATCTTGCTGTGGGCACACTCAGCTTCAGACTACAGAATGGTAGAGTATAGATTCATTATGCAGTTTTATTTTAGCAGAACTTCCTGACTACACCCTCTTCTCGCCCCCGTGAAAAAACACCTGATGCAGTGGGGGAGGGCTTTGCTTTGGGTCTTGGGTTCAGAAGTTCAGACTATCACCACAGAGAGAGAATAGCGAAGTTTATGTTCATAAAAGCACCTGCTAGTGTTCCCTCCATGGTGGTGACCACAAAGCTGAAATCACAGCTGGAGCCAGCGTCTGCCCTGTGCCCTTTTGTACAGGTGAGATAGAGTCCTCTGCAAAGAGGGGTCTCCGGCTGAGGAAATGCACCCACCATCCTGGCTCGTGGGAAAGTGTGCTGGGCGTTTTCTTGATAATTATATGGGCCTGGATAGTGCCAGCCCTGGGCAGGTGGTCCTGTGTGCTATGAGAAACTAGACTGAGCAAGCCACAGGAAATAAGTCAGAGAGCTGAATGACTCGAAGGTCTCTGCTTCTATGCCTACCTCCAGGTTCTTGCCTAAGTTTCTGCTCTGACTTCCCTCAAGAATGGACCGTGATGTGGAAAGGTAAACTTAGAGAAATTCTTTTCTCCCTAAGTTGCTTTTGGTCCTTGGTGCTTTATTGCTGCAGTAGAAACTGTAACTATGACCTACTCTTTAATGACCTGCTTCTGAAAACCAAGCTCCCATTCCTAACATCTCCATAGACCCGCCCTGCCCCATGGCAGCAGATTCTGAAGACTGAGCCTTGAAAATGTGAGGCTGGGGAGGTGGTGTTATAAATTCAAAACATAGTGTCTACTCTGACCACTCACCCATGTTAAGAAATAAGAGCACAAGCATAGTAACTCTTGGTGCCCGAGAATGCTGCATTGGTCCAGGGTCAGTCTTCTCATCTGCCCATTGTGTCAATGTCCTCTGGATAGGATAAGATGCATGGACCAATGGTCTTCATCCCTCTACTCCCTCCCTCCTTCTCTTCTTCCCTCCTTCTCCCTCCCTCCTCTTGCTTCTCCTCCTCTGCCTTCTCCTTCTCTGTCTGTCTGTCTGTCTGTCTGTCTGTCTGTCTGTCTGTCTGTCTGTCTGTCTCCTTCTTTCTCCAAGAGCTTTTTTTCTTTTGAAAGACAAAGTGACCCAGACTCCCCATTCTGCATCTTTGGTGACAAGTATGGCTAGATTAAATGATGCAACTTCATCCAGCACCAAGAGCATGGTCCTTTGGTGTGATGAATATTCACCAGCTAAGGGCTGGAGGTGTGGACAATCATCTCGGATCCAGCCATGGTCAGGTCATTCTGCATCTTTGTTCCTGGCAATCAAATAGCTTCCTGTCAATATCAGGTATTGTATGCTCCAGCCAGCTCAGGAGTCTCAGGCCCAGCACAGACTCCTGCCCTGAACGACTGCAGACAGTAACAACATCTCAACTCTGTGGTCCTTCATATGAGGCTCCTGGGCACATGATTGACTTTGCCCTTGACCTTGAGTGAGGTAGCACTGGTGTCAATGGAACTGTGAGGCCACACTTCCAACTCACTACTTCTGTCAGAGCAACTTGCAAAAGTCCCGGGAATATTTACAGTTGGTCTTTAAGCAGCAGTGGATCTGAATAAAAGAGCAATATCTCACATCATTAGCCCATAAATATGCAATTTAGTTTTATTTGTCAAATAAAATAACCCGAGATTGAACTGCCTAGTTGAAAGACACAGACATACATACACCCGTCTCTGGTCTCCTTGCCCTTCGTCATACCTGAAGAATGCTCTTTCCCCAAGTGTGTCTCTTCTCTTCCCCCTAGGTTCCCTGGGAAGAACCATTCGGGCAGATCTCTCTTCTCTCTGTCTTGTGAGAAGCAAGTGGAATGCTTACACAGAGACAGATATCAGTGGGGAGGCAGGGGTGGTGGTGGCGGCAGTTGGAATCCTCCATCTGGATTTCCTTATCTATAGAAACCTCATTAGTTCGCATCCCTTTTATGAGAGGCCTGGTGTATGTGTGGGGCTGGAAGTCAGGTGGCTGCTCATGTGAGAGTCCTTCAGAAACTGTGAGGATGGAGGCAGGGATCTCTGGAGCCCTCAGCCCACATTTCACGTTCTCAGGCATAGTTCAGGTGTGTGTTTAGACTAGCAGAGGTCCTTGCTTGTGAGCAGGAGGACAGGGACATACCTGGCTTAGGACTCAGGGTCTCTGAGTGTGGGGTTCTGGACCTGCTTCATGTGTCATGCTCCTACCTGACTTTGGGTAGGAGAGGCTGGGAATGTAGTTGCGGCTCTTGCGTGCTTGAGTGGCCACTGGTTCACAGTTAGGTCGATGTTAGTGGATTGTACAGGATGAACTAGGTGGCTGCGTGGGCTTTGTAGGTGACGTGGCTTACCTTCCTGGGATGCCACCTGCCCTTCATGAATCCCTCAAGAGGAGCCTTGAACTTCCTCTGACTTGGATCAGTCTCAAAGAGAGCAGAACAAACTCCATTGTGGACCTCAGGGGTTTGGGTCACTGTCTTGAACAGAATCGTGAAAGACAGCATACCCTACCCGTGCAGCCTCACCTCAAGCTGGAACCTAACATGGAACTTTATCTCAGATGTCAGCTCTGGAAGCAAGATCTTGACTTGTAAGGCATGGCAGCTGGGCTCTGTCAGAGCAACTGACACACGGCAGAGAATCCAGGATGTCGTAGGCAAACTCAGGGGCCCATTCATGCTCATCCTACCCCCTCCCCAAATTCAACACTTCCAGCCGAAGCACTGGAGACAGGATTTTGTTTGCACCTTTTTGTAGTTATGGCTTTTGTTTTCCTTGTTTTCTTATGGTGACAAGGAGAGTTTCGTCACAGACTTTAGACAAATGAAGGAGGACCAAGATTCACTGATTTTAAGATACTTCTTTATTTTTTGAGATTATAATTGTTATTTTCCTTTTCCTTTCCTCCCTCTATACACTTCCATGTCCTCCCTTGCTAGCTTTCAAATTCATGGCTTCTTTTTCTATAATTGTTCACACACACACAGACACACACACACACACACACACACACTCCACACCCCTAAGTACGTAAAAACAGCCTGTTCAGTCTGAATAACATTACTTGTGTGTATGTCTTCAGGGCTGACAAGGGCTCAGGGATCATTGTGGAAGAGGGGGCAGAAAGGTTTTAAGAGCCATAGGAGCAGGGGGTTTGATATGAGATTGTGTCCCCTAGGAACGTCAGAAGCTGCACACATGAAGTGTCACTGATATATATGACCTGAACAAGGACAGCTATCAGACGTGCTACTGTGGAATGGGAAAAGTCTAAGAGACCTCAACTCTAGTCAAAGGACTACAGGTAACTAAGGAACACTAGTGCGAGGAGGGCCTTTCCCAGGGAGCACAAACTGACATTCTCTTAATGAAGAGTCCAAATGCATAACTAAGTCACAGTGTTCAGTTAGTGTGGCCTTGTCATGTGTCACCCTGCAAGACACTTAGGATGATAGATGTGATTTATAATTTGTCCGTATTTACATATTTGTATAGATTGTACAAAATAAAACACTTAAGTGTCCTAAAATATGCATGTCTATCTATAAATTTTGGTCTTATTATTTATTTAGAGATATACTATCCTGTATTTCCTATCTTTATTTCCTAGTGTGGAGTGCTGGTGTGACAGGCATTTGTCACCGTCCCTTGCTTATAGATGTTCTTCTGTACTGTGCTTTGTTTGGGAAGGATGCTGTCGAAGTTCTGAAATTCTAAGCTGTTACATTTACCTATGGCAAAGCAGACACTGCACTTTGCTCCAGAGGTATTAGCTTCTTTAAACAGCTGTTTCTCTATATATTATTGCTTTCATTTGTGCATATAATAGGTGTGGCTTGATGATTCAATTTCATGTCTTTGTTGTGTCCTGAGCAGATCAGGGTAGGGTAGCTAACGTCTCTGTCTCCATAAACATATTTATTTGAGACAGAATCTCATGAGGTTTAGCACAGGCTGAATTTGAACTTGTGACTAATTTGTCTCAGCCTCCCAAGTGCTGGGATTTCAGGCCAGGACCACTATGCCTGGCTCAAACATTTCTTTAAAAGTTCTTTTACTTTTTTGGCATGTGTGTGTTGTACCCATGCTGTGTGTGCTTGCATTGGGGGGAGGGATTGGCATTGGGCATCTTCCTCAATGGCTCTATAAACCTGGATGTCTCTGATTTGCCAGTTACCTTGCTCTGTAGATTCCCACATTCTCCTGACTGTTGGGAGCAGGCAGTGTTGTAGGAATCCATCAGTCACTGTACCATGCCTGGTAAGCTTTAACTTGGGTTCAGGGGATCTGAACTCTGATCCTTACATTTTTTGACAAGTGCTTTATCTACTGTGTCATCTCCGAAGCTCTTTTAAACAGCTTTTTAATTAAGGCCCTCATAGTGAAAAACCAAGAGAACAAAGGTCCTGGAGAGAAAATTCTGTCTCCTTACTGATCCACAAAGGACACAGGGATTCAAATCATTCTCCAAAGTGGAAAACGAAACACAAATCCTGCTTTTCTAAGATGGGAACCATGCCTCGGCTTGTGAGATGCAGAGGAACACTAAGCATCAACTCTGACCCGAGTGGTTGGTTTGAGTCGGGGAAGTTTGGCATGGCCTGCCTTGAAGTTTGATGAATGTAGAACGATCATGACATGATTTGTGGGGACAGCATCTGTGGCCTGGGAGGGGCTGGCTTTCTATTGCGTATCTTCCATGAAATCTTACCCTTTCCGTGTCCTTGGGAGTTTCATCTTTTTAAGTGATGGTCATTTTCTTGGTGCCAAGACACTGTTTTTGTGCTAGTGCTCTTGTCAGAAATTGTGACATAACACAGAAACTTGCCGTGAACAAAAAGGAATGTGTCTTGTTAGCGGAGCAGGCAGGATACACAACCCAGGCCAACTGCTTTTATTGCCTCTGCATGGGAGAGGAAAATATCAACTGGTTGACGATGTTGTAATCTTGAAGACAAAGAAATTCACCAGGAAGAGGCCTTTCTGATGACCCATGGCTATGACCTACAGATGTAGACCCCAGGGAGCGAGTTTGGATTTTGGGGTGACATTCGGGTGGCAGGTGCATTGAATAGCCTATAGCCCTTTTCTCAGCCAAGGGGAATGTTCCAGCTGTAGGATTTAGAATCTAGAGTCTTTGGGGCATAGACACACATGCGGGGGGGGGCATTCACGGAAGCCTCCATCTGTTGATCTTTTTCTTGAGGTGGGGGTCTGTGTAGTACAGGCTATTCCTGGATTCTCTACATAGCCTAGGCTGTCCTTGAACTCTCAGCGATCATCTTGCTTTAGGCCCCCATGTGTTGGTAGCACAGGCATGTACCACACCACTCAGCTACAGAAGTCACTTTTATGCAATCTATACCTTTGTGCTCTTTCCTCTTGTCTCAAGTTAACTTTCTACATGCCAGACATCCAAAGAGCGGGGGCTGTTTGTGTGAGTCGGACAAGCTGACCGCGCTAAGATGACCAGGATCGCTATCATTCTCCTTCAAATGCATGGGTTGAGCTGAGCTGCAACCCAGTGGGTTTGCCTGTCACGAAAATGGCTAAATGAAAGTTCCACGAAATGTGTTTGAAAAGACAGTTGCTGACAAGAAATGCAAGTGTAGTGAAAGGCTTCTCGTACAAAACTCCTCTGCCCTGGGGTGCAGCGATGGCTCACACATGAAGAGTATGTACTTGTCTTGAAGAGGACCTGAATTTGGTTCCCATTACAACTGCCTCAAGCTCAAGCTCTGGGGGCACGATGCCCTTTTTGGATCTCTGAAAACGCCGGCATCCACATACATATACCCATATATAGACACACATAAAGAGAACCTTAAAAAAGTAACCTGAACTCCTCTCGCTTGGTCTTGCCTTCTAAAGTCTCTTTGGGAAGCGAACCCTATGTTCAATCCCCAGGTGACAGAAAGCCCTTTGTGGGTGTGGAGACAAGGGGCTTTCACTAGCCTTCTTCACTCATAGGTCTCAGTTCTGGTCTGGTGTCCACAGACAGAGTAGAATGGTGGATGCCCCGGAGGAGGGAGGAGAAGAACCTTGGAAGAATGAGCTGAAGACATTTCTAAAACATCCTAAATGTCTTATTGCTTGAAGCATGAGTAAGAGCCATGTCTCTTTTAAGGTCTTGGATTCCTTTCCCCTTGAGCATTTGTGAACAGCCATGCAGACGGTTCCTGCAAATCCTGAGGGAGACTGGCTGAGTGGTTTCACAGAAAGCCTGCTTAGGATTTCCTTTAGTCCTCCTCTGAGGTGAAGTTTCATGTCCTGAATGGAAAACAAAGCTGAGTCAGAGGTGTGTTGGTCCTGTCATGTGTCACAATGTCCCTCTAAAGAAGTGACTAGTATGGCCATCATTTAGGAAAGACACCAATTAAAACCTGAGGAAAACCCCTCATCCTCTTTGCAAGAGCCTCTGCACTCTTTACGGACATCTGGTGACCTGAAGTGTGTACAGGATGACCACGCAGGTAATTAACTTCTGCTTTTGAGGGCAGCCTCTCAGGTGCATTGAGAAGTCTTTGAAAGAATCCTCTGTTTGCGTCTTCAGCCAATCACTGCCAGTCAGGCTTGCCAAGAAAAGATATTCAAGAGATGCTGATAGGTTATTGGGTTCATATGTAAGCGACTCCCCTCCCTTCTACTGCCACATAGTAAGACGATACATTAGTGTGCTAGGGGACATTCTGATAGTTGAGATTTCATTAGAACACCAGCAGTCTTTTATTATGGTTTCTGGGACAGCTCCTTATGCTGATTGCACAGTGATACATGCCTTAATTCAAGATTTTAATTTAATGACCACTGGCTTTGGGAAGCCCCCTCTTCAAGACATATGCTGGACACATACTCATAGGACATACAGTCCTATGGCATGGCCACCACAGGGAGAAGACTGGGAGGAAGGGTCTGTGTGAAACACTGTGTGCCTTTACTCTGGGACCTCGGGGAGCACCTTGTGAAAGAGGACGTGGAGGTAGCAGGAGGAAACGGTCCAAGGCTGGGGCAGCTGGTGTCCATGGCATGAGGGACGCTTCAGTTTGGAATAACAATGACACAACACAGAGGGAGGCCAAGCATAAAGAAGAGCGAAAATGGGAAAGTCTTGTGTAATGTCTGTATAATCAGGGTCTCAGCCCCAGCCTCCCATGACAGGGACAGCCATTGCTGTGGAGTTCTGTGCATTAGTCAGTTAAATGTATGGCGAAGGGAACCATAAGGCAGATTCTTCTTGGAAAGATTTGATAAGCTTAGATGATGAAGGTGATATTGGTCCTACAGCCAAACAAGTGGATAGAGTAGAGTTCCCTTTGGGGGCGGGGCGCTCCATGCATCTACTTTTGACACATAAAGTGCTTGGAATTAGGACAGTTTTGTTCTCAAAGGTGTATGATGTGAGCTGCGTGAGGAAGGGCTAGGAAGGAAGGAAAGACCACGTATGTGCCTTGTATTGACTGTGGCACAAGCCACTCCCTGTGTTTGTGAGTCTACGTCTGTGTAACAGATGACGTCATCATGGGTACAGGACATCTGGAGCCTCGTGGGAGTATCAGGCAGCATCACATTTTCAGTTGACATTTTGTAGATTAGAGTTGGAGAACAAAATAACTGAAGCCAAAGCACCAAATATAATATTATTAAAATAATAATAATAATAATAATAATAATAATACTTCGCCGTGGGAATGCCTGGCTGTAGTTGGATTTCTAGAGCATTGCAGCAGAGATTTACACCATCAACAGTGTGGTGTCATCTCAATTGTTCATTTCTTTCTTTTTTTTATTTCAGAGACTGGGGTAAAAAAAACCCTCATGAACTGCTTATCCCCTGGATAATACAAATGCACCTGTAAATAAATATATCACTGTCTACACACAATGCATATTTATGCAGAATCTATACTCAGGGTGATTCTTCAGTTATCAAGGAGTGTTCCTGTGAGCCGTAGGAACCACACTGCTCTCTCCGTCCTGGGGCTTGGGTGAAGTTGGACTATCTTTGAATCAAAAGGTGAGGCTAATTAAGTGGCATACATTGGGGAACTGGGGGAAGATGCTTCTCGGGGAAGGTAATTATATCTTCATTGACTCTTACATGGTCCCCCAACCCTCTGCGGTGGGGGCTCTCTGAGTCTCTGGGTGACATCTCCTTTCGGGTTGATCTGCTCACCAGCTCACACGTGCCCCCTCTCCACAGATGCATTTTTTTTCTTTCTAATCAGTTCACATGATCGAGCTTTCTCAAAGTGATGGTTTTCTTAATTCCTTTCCGCCTGTAGGGTGTGAGGCTTAGAGGGACTCTCGTCAAAACTTTGGAGGGCTCTGTCAGTTTGAAAAGAACATGACCTTTAAATTGTATCAGTATGTTTGCTGGTGCATAAGGCACGGGAGAAGGTTCATCCTGATGGAAAACCACGGTGAGACGGAGAAGGCACTCAGAGGGAACCAGCCTGGAAGGTCATTTGTTTATACATAATTTGCTAAGTGAGAAAAGGACCATTTACCTACCAAGCAGGAATACCTTGAGTATTCAGGGGTGAGGTGTTAGCCTATCTTCTGAACCCCCAGATCTTGCCCAGGTGAGCCAATTGACTCCAGTTATGGCCATAGAATGGCAGACATTGAACTCCAAGCTGAACTGTCAACTCCTTCAAAGCAATGAGGGATAAACAGTGAAGCAGGGTGTTCATTAGAAACCATTTTCAGCAGGTCAAAGTGGTGCTCACCTGGTGTGTCTTGTATTCAGGAAGTCAAGGCCAAGAGTTCAAGGACAGCCTACTCAGCAGTAGAGTACTTGCTCTGCACAAGGCCCTATAAACCCAGGAGTTCCATGTTTTTCACAGCCATTTTTATTGATATTATGTGTTATGTGTACTCTTTTGTGTGTGTGCATGTGTGTGTATGTGTGTGTGTGTTTTATGTGTCTTTGAATTTAGGAACAAAATAAATTCAGACCTTTGTGTTAGGATTTGAAGCGACTCCCTTTTGTTCTGGATAAAAAAAATGTTGATTTATTTTCATATTTGTGAATAAGGCCAGGGCTGGGGAGATGCCGTATTATAAAGCAGTTGCTTGTAAAGGACTAGAGTTCAGATCCCCAGATGCCTGTGAAGGTGAGTGAGCTAGCTCTGTAGCTCATGCCGTTAATTCAGCTCTTTTGGCAAGATAGGAGGTGGAGAGAAAAGAGATTTCACAAATTCACAGGCAGCTAACCTGATGTACATGGCTATGAACCAAAGAGACTCTGTCTCCAAAGGAGGTAAGGGCAGACACCTGAATCACACACATACACACACACACACACACACGCACGCACGCATGCACACATGCACACACATGCACGCATGTACGCGTGCGCACACGCACATACGCACACACACTCGCATGCACACACACTTGCACACCCACACTTGCACATGCGCGTGCACGCATACACACGGCTAATGAGGCTAATAGACATTCCTTAGTCCAGGAGGTGGGCAAAGGCAACCATTTAGTTTCCATCAGACCCATGCCCATTTTCTTCTTACCACATCTTGAATTATTTTCAGCATCAACAAGACTGCCTACCATATTGTATCCATCTACTGAGGGCTGAGGGCTGAGAAAGATGACCACCAATTCTGAGGAGGGGACAAGTTACCTGTGTCTGTAGCAGTTTCTTGGCCACCATCGTCATTGGCTTGCCTGTCACACCTAGTTCTTCAGTAGAGGATTGTGCTATTTCTGGAGATTAATATTTCTGGAAGGCTAAAGGAAGATTTTTTTTTCAGCAGAAACAGGCAATAAAGACCCCAATTCACAGCTGCCTCTCTAGACAAACGTTTTGTGACTCAGCAGCATGTTTGGTCTTTGGCCCCGGAGAGAGCAATGCTTGAGTCCCCGTTTATCCTCAAGTCCCGAAGCATAACCATTTGTCGAGGCAGGTGAAGCCCCTGTGCCAGCATCAGGGCTTCAAAGTATTGACCGAGTCTGGGTTCCTAATGCAAAATACAGAATAGGAATTGAAACATACTTGATGGAATTAAAACATTAGTATTGGCTTTCAGCTCTGTTAATAAACACCTCGCATCTCAGGAACAGAAAGCAGCAAGCCTAGGGCAGACAGCCGACCAGGTGGAGGAGGTACCTGCGACTGGGCCTTGCTGCAGGTCTTAAGGATAGACTCACCCCCACCCCACCCTCCGGACCCCCAGAACTGTCCTGACTCTAACTTCAACATATACTTTTCATCTATTTTAAATATGCTGCTTTGGTTTTAGTGTGGGAATGGGAAGACACTGTGGCACCTTAGATAAATGAAATCATCCCCATCACCATGTTGAGCCACATACAGGGAATCTTTAAAAGAAGATCCAGTACAAAAGCAAATGCTGACTTCATGCTGTAAAGCATTCCAATGGGCTGGGCACTCACTATGATGCTAATGGCAGTGTGGGGTTCTGGGTCTATTATTTGCAGGGACATCTGCAGGGCACATAAAGGTCAGACTCTCAGAGCTTAGACCACAGACCCGTGAACAAGATCAGTCTTAACAGAGAAGCCAGGATTCTACTTATCTGGTGACTTCTCATCTCCCCAGTGTCCATGTGGAGTTTCAAACTTAAGAATCAGAGGAAAATGTCCTTCTATGCTCAAAGTCATACAGGTTCAAGTCTCAATACTTATTCCTTCAGGGTCTGAGGAAATTTGTTTGCTACTGTGCCGGTGGTCACCAAGAGGTGGGAGCATCCTTAGGGCAGAGGTGCACACTGGCAGCAAAGGGCTGCTTCTGGGTCCCAAGCATCTGCATTCACTTGCTCTGTGATAGTCTGGCTACTGCAGGTGAAACGAAGGGCAGTGTGCAGTATCCTGTGGCTCCTCCACACATAGTAGCATCCTCTGGCCTGCCCCTTTGCCTCAGGATTGGGAGGTAGCACCACCAGGTCTTGTTTGGACTCACTATTCCTTGGTCCCAAAGAATCTTCCATGCTAGGAAGCGCCAGTGGGCAAGGTCAGGGAAAGAGGGAACCTGCATCTAACTCAAGGGCATGCAAGCATGCATGCCCTCCG
>LOEQ01012514.1:0-17735 GCA_001685075.1 Bramus lutescens
CTCTGGATTGGAGAGTGAGGGGGAGGGGAATTGGGGGGGATGGTAGGGAAATGGAGGGGGGAGGAGGTGGAAATTTTTAATAAAAAAAAAAGAGTCCTCATCAGGAATCACCTTCAGAGATTCCAGAAGTTTCCACTGCACTGGGGTTTTCCAACATCCCATAAGTGCGTCTCCCAATTCCAGCTATCTCTCCTCACACTCTCTCCTTCTTTTCTATACTGGCAACTTAGCAGCATACCTGAAAGTTCTAGAACAGAAAGAAGCAGTCACACTCAAGAGTAGTAGATGGCAAGAGATAATCAAACTTAAGGCTGCGATCAAGAGAATCAAAAATAAAAAACCAAAGAATTAATGAAACAAAGAGTTGGTTCTTTGAGAAAATCAACAAGATAGATAAACCTTTATACAAAATAACTAAAAAGCAGAGAGAGAATATCTAAATTAACAAAATCAGAAATGAAAAGGGAGACACAAAAGCAGACACCAAGGAAAACCAAAGAATCATAAGAGCATAATTTAAAATCCCATGCTTCACCAAATTCGAAAATGTAAAATAAATGGATAAATTTCTTGACAGGGAGCACTTACCAAAGTTAAATCAAGATCAGATAAACAATTTGAATGGGCCTATAAATTCTAGGAAAAAAGAAGCAGTCATTAAAATCTCCCAACAAAAACAAAGCCCAAGATCAGGTAGTTTTAGCACAGAATTCTACCAGACTTTCAAATAATATTTAATGCCAGTACTCCTCAGGTTGCTCCACAAAATATAAATAGAAGACATTTTGCCCAATGCATTTTATGAGTCCACAGATACCCTGATACCCGGACCACATTAAGTCTCAACAAAGAAAGAGAATTGCAGAACAATTTCTATTATGTACATAGATGTAAAAGTACTCAATAAATTTGCATAACAACTTCAAGAACACATCAAGAGCATCATCCATCATGATCAATTAGACTTCATCCCAGAGATGCAGGGATGGTTTGTTCAACATACAAAAATCAATAAATGTAATACAATATATGGACAAACTGAATGAAAAAAACACATAACCATCTTACTAGATATGAAAACATAGTTTTATCAAAGTATTTTATTGCTATTTACAAAGCAACAATAGCATGATCCAATTTTAGTAGAATGTTAAAACTTTATTGAGTAATTTGCATAAATTTCTCTCATATTTTTAACATATCTTTAATTCTTATGGATATAACAATATGGAAATTAAAGAAATTCATTTAGTCTCTTATGTAATGTTTAATCTTCCAATCTTTATTAATACCTAAATTGTTAGGTAGAATTTTAATGCTTTTATAGTTTTCATTTTGCAATTAATATACAATTATATTTTGTCGAGGAAATTTCCTCCAATATAGAACTCACATTTCTAAATAAGTTTAAAACATGGATATATGGCTCACTAAGCAAATAATAAAACCTGTCCTCATCTATATTAGTTAGCTCTTTTCCAAAGGCTTTTTTTTGGTGGGGGAGTGATTCTCTGTGTAAAAGCTCTGGGTGCCTGTCCTGAACTCTCTTTACTTTGTAGACCAGGCTGGACTCAAACTCAGTTTCACTTGCCTCGGCCTCAGTGATGGTATTAAAGGCTTGCACCATCAGCATCTGGCTTCAAAGGCTTTTATGCTTCTGGGAATGTTAAAAAAACAATGTGTTGCCTAGTAACCATTCACTATGAAAGGCCAGTATTTGGTACTTAAATTTTATCATTAAAAATCTCTTTAAAATAATTATCATTATATTTATGATTATGTTATTGTAATAATAAATCATTGTAGTTGTAAATTAAAAGCTAACAGTAATATTTATAAAGTAAGCTTATGTGAATAGAAAGTTTATAGTGAGATTTTATTTTAACTGAACTAAAAGCAAGCAAGAAAAATATGCTCCCTAGAACCCATGGTGGAAGTAGAGAATATGCTACCAAAGTTGTCATCTGATGTCGACGTTGGCATTGTTCCTGTAGCTCATGGCATGCTGTGTACCTGTACTTTCTCCCTCTGTCTGTCTGTCTGTCTGTCTGTCTGTCTGTCTGTCTGTCTGTCTGTCTGTCTCTTTCTCTCTCACACACACACCACACTAATAATAATAATAACTAAAGTAAAAAAAGTTTAAATATTACATATTTATTTTTATGATTATTCCACAAATGCTGAAATGTTATAATTCCAGAAATCTCAGGCTTTGTTTACTTTAGAAACATAAACTCCCTAACCAATTACCTTATTCTGTTCACTTTCCAAGCAATTACATGTAGATTTTGCCAAATCATCAATAAAATGATTTCATTATCTAAAAATTGTTTATGAATTTGAAATTTCAAATAACTGTAGTCTATTGTTAATTATATTATTTGAAGATGTATGATATTTTAAGTACATTAAATGTTATCCAAAGTGTCCTTCTCATCATATTTCAGGAAAAGTTAAGTGAGTAATAAATTATGTTAAACAAAAGCCAATTTCTATTTGAAACACTGCAAGAAGTATGCTGCTGGATATGATAATAAATATGGATGGTATTTCAAAACTGGGAAGATAATGGGCATAAGAACAAGCAAATTACCTCTTTGTATCTTCTGACATAAAAAGAAGTTTCAATAAATCTGGAGAATGATATTGCTGTTGGTCTCAAATGCAATCAATTTCATGAGTATTTTTTCTTTCTAAATACACATGATCTTGTACAAGGTTACCAATAAACTCAGAGTTCTATGACATTGGTGAAGAGTAAGTCGTCCCAAATCTCCATCACCATGCATTCTTCTATAAACCTCATAGTAACAGATAACACTATAGCTCAACATTATAAGCTGGTATGTATTTATACTTTCAAGTTACTATACGTTCTGCTACACCAGTACTATATTTTTAGGATATGTTACAAATGGAAAAAAATGAGTTAAGCTTACAAAAATCAAATCCTTAAAATTAACATTTGAATGAAAGGCAATTTTGTGCATAATTATAGTTCACATTCCATATTCAATGCATTTTGATATATGGCTAATTACACCTAGTAATATCCTTTAGTTGAATTTTTGTTAACAACAATAACAATTTATTGCAAAATTAATTCTTTGGTACAATTTAATATTTAGCAATGTGAAGTCAAAGTGAATTGATTTCACTTCAGACCGCTTGTTCACTGGCTTCTTCTGTTCCTGTTCTAATTGGTTATTACAGGTCACTTTAGAACTTAGTTTAAAAATAAATTAAATTGGTTGCAAGGTGCATTTAGTGGAAATAGCTTGATATTTTCAGCTCATGGGGCTTTATTTAAATAAAAAATGGTGAAGTAATGCAATCATCTTTGGTTATAAAAGTGATGGATGAATTGAAAACATTTTTGAATCAGGTCAATGGCACTGATGATTAGTGCATTGTTAATCAAGTTCCTCAGATTGCTATCAAATGCTTTAGCTCTTTTGCTGGGGCTGGTGAGAGGATCATGAATATTAAAGAGATTCAAATGGATGTGCTCTCATGTAATATGGAGTATTACAAATGAAAGGCCTAAACGAGTACAGACGGGTACTCTGAGTACCCATATATCTCTTAAGGAAAAGAAATGCCTAATCCAGTTCATGCTCAGACACAGCAACCAAAGATAAAATTTTCTTTCTCCTTTTCTTTTCTTTCCCCATTTTACATTTTTCTATTTTGTAAACTGAGCACATTTGCAACCTACTACGTACAGATCATGGAAAAAATATTTTAAATTGAAGGTTTATAATTAAATGTGTCCAACCTCTGGATATCATGATAGAACATCAACACCTACAAAATTCACACTTGGGAAATATACAATTGAGTTAAAAAATAATTTCTAGAGCTGGGAAGTAGGCTCAGTTGGTAAAGTGCTTGCCTCTCTTAGGACTAAGCTTTGATCCCAGTACCCATGTTCAAAAAGCAAAACAAAACAAAAACAACCTGCCTACCGTGAATGTACTGGAATTCCAGTGCTGGCAAGGTAGATACAAGAAAATTCTTGGGGGCCTGCTGACCAATCAGCCTACTGGAATTAGTGAGATCCAGATTCAGTAAGATCCTGTCTCAAAAAGTCAGGTAGAGGGTGATTAATGAAGATTCCAGATACATTATCTGACATCTACATGCACACACATGCATGCACACATATATACACAAACATACACACATAAATATGTATTCACACATATGTATATGTGTTCACACATGCATACAAAAATAATAACTTCAAAAACATCTCACAATGTTTTAAATAAGTTTGTGATTTTGCCTCATTTGCAGCTAACATGGGGCCCAGTGGTTCACAGGCAGTGGGTTAGAGATGTCTAAAAGTGTGTTATGTAGTAGGTCAAAAATAAAATGTGATACCATAAAGTATTAAAGTACAACCCACTTATAATGGCTTGAATTTTAGCAAGCATTATTTAGTCAGAGAATAGGCATTGTGCTAAGAAAGTACCTACTTCTCCAATGAGGCTATATATATGAACACTTTATGTGGCCTTCTACAATTTTTATCATTAGACACATTGTAGTGTATGTTAGAAGACTGCAGTATAAGTTTGACTTATTACTAAGCAAAATGTTTTTTTAAAACATAACAATTAACTATAGACAACTTTAAATGTTTAATTTGGGGTTTAAATTCTTTATTTATTTATTATTACTGTTGCTCTTGCTTTTTTGAGAAAGGATTTCTCTGTGTAGTCCTAGCTGTCCTGGACTTAGCTCTGTAGATTAGCCTGTCCTTGAACTCAATGATCCTCCTGCCTCTGCCTCCTTAGTGTGAGGATTAAAGAAAAGGGCCATCAGGCCCAACAACATCTTAGATGACTCATCATCTTCAAGATAGTGATTGGCAAGGTCAAAATTAAAGTTAGGATAGACTAATTTGCAATCCATTTTAAACTTTGCCCTTAAAAGTTAACTATCACACATTTGAAACAAAACAAATATAACTTTACATTAGGATACTTGCTGTGAGGAAAAGCATTAGACTTTAAGAAAGAATGCAACATAAAGACTAATTTAATAATGGTTGGCAATTAGAAAAGATTTTAGTAAGAAAGTGCAATTTAGGTAAAAACTTGAAGTAGAAGTTAGGTAAATAAAGAATGATACGGGGCACATGTGAGAAACATGAGAACATAATTTTACTAGAAACAGAAAGGAAGCTAGAATATTCAAACAAATCTTGGAAAGTGGGAAGCGTCAAGGGTGTAAAATTTGACAGGGATCTTTGAATATCATGAAAATATTTGGAATTCTATCCTAACAACAGGAGAAATATCTATTGAATGCTTTTATGCCAAACTTAAATGGTCAAATGCATAAAATTTTCAAAGTATAAGCTGATAATGAATGCATTGAAAAATCATGAAAATTTGGAGATTAAAAGCACTTAACAAGGCTTTACCGTCCTACAGGTAGGATATGCTTCTGATTTGGAATAAATTGGTGTCAGGCTAAATAGATGCAATGAACAGAACTGAAATACAGCGTGTACTAAAATCTAAAAGACAGAAGTTTGTAATTAGTCATTGGGGATTTATGGAAGCAGCTGATGCAAAGTGACTTATGGAATTCAACCACTTCAAGATTCGTGCTATTAAATCAAAATTCTGGGTGACTAGAAACTTTGTTGAGAAATCAGTGATACCAGAAGGAACAAATATGGGCAGCAAATACCAGCTTGCTTTTAGCATCCTTGCCTTAGAAAGACCATCAGCCACTGATGATGCTTAAGTAGCTGGGTAGAGCAAAGTAAGCTCCACAGAGACATCTGATGGGAGCACACATGAGATTGTTTTAAACTTTGGTACAGCTATAACGGCCTAGGGGTCTGACTGAGAGAATGTCCCAGGCTGCAATTCTAAAGGTGGCTGAAATATAGAGTTTGTGTACAGGAGAAAAAAATTCTTAAATGAGACAGAAGCATGTAGTCTGAAAGAAGATGACATAATCTTGGTATTTCAGTAGGCAGGAGAGAGAAGTATGGCAAAGACATCCATGTTTTCGAAATGGTATTTGGGGGTTGTAGAGAGTTGAATTGTGTTCATTTCTGGGTTGTGTTTGTGTCGCAATTTTCCTGTAGCCAAGACTGTGAACTTCAGGAAATAGGCTTTGGAGATGTATAAGGTCATGTCAAAGGTTCAAGAAGTGCTTTTTAAATACAAAGAAGAGAATAGATACAAGTTCAGCTAGACATGTCCAATGAAAAGACAGACAATATCATATGCAAAGGAAAGTTCCACTCTTGAGAGGTCTCTTAAGTACAGAGGGGTGGAGAGAAGTTATATATCAACAGTGAAGATAAGAAATTTCAAGAGTGTGGCAAAGGAAAGCAAACAGGGCCACCGCTAAGGAACGATACTATTTCGAAGAACTGGCAGTCTACCAACCTGTTCAGCAGAGGCCCATAACCTATCCAGCACATTTCTTTGTTTTAATAAAAATGTATAAACACATGAATGAACACATATTTATATATGTTTCTGAATGCTCCAATGTCTAAGGCATGTATCCTTTGTCAGATATGTGCCTTGCTTCCTTATTCTTTTTGTGATTTTCTTAAGCATCCTGCTCTTTGAAACAATCCAAGTGAGAGACTATTTGGCAGTAAGATAAAATGGAGAACAGTTAATCTCTTTGAGATAGCTTTTATTTTTTAATTTAATTTTTTGAGACAAGTTCTTGCTATGCAGCCTAGTCTGGCATCAAATTCTAGATCATATTGTCCTTCCTGGCTCTGCCTCTCCAGTGCTGGAGGTACAGTAGCATGGAGCACTTCCTTTTCTTCTACTACTGCTTGCTGAGCTCTCCCTGACTTAGTGTGTATTCGTTAACAATCCTCTCAAAAGAACATACATTGTATGACTCCCTTTATAAAACGTGCCCAGAAAATCTGTAGAGAGAAGAAAATAGACTGCTGGCTACATCAGACGGGAGGGCTATTGAGACTGAGAGGTGATAGTTCTTGGATGGAACTAGGATTTCTCTTTGTGTAATGAAAATGTTCTACAATTAGGTGTAATAATAGCTGCATCATTGTGTTGATATATTAAAAAACCAGGGAATTGAACCCTTTAAGTGTACATACTGTGTAGTATGTGAATTTCATTTTAATAATGTTGTTTGAGTAAAGCAAAAAATAGAATAGTGAATAAATAGGTATAACCATAATTAATAGCATCACAGCACGGCTCTTCCCCTACTCTTGCTTTGATTGACTTCCTAGATAGTTCAACTGACATTTGAGACTGAATGGCAAAAATCCAGAAGCACTGAAATTCCTGAAAATATTTGGCAAGTTAACATCTTAAAAGTCTTTCAGAAAGCAAGTGAACGTGACTGCAAGCCCTCATGGAAAAGTATGCTACTTCCACAATGTAGTGTAGCCCAACAATAATTTATTTTGAAAGCTGTAATTCACTTTTGACATTATCATTTGATGCCTGGGATGCTTTCAACTGTAATGATTGGCTCCGAGCTCCAACGGGAGATTTCCTGAGAACATTTTTTCTTAATAACAGCAGTCAGAAGAGTACAAAGTAAAATGTGTGGAATCACATAGTCGAAGTCCAAAGCATTCAATGGCGTAAATCTGAACAGCAATCTATCATTAAAAACATTTTAATCCGTGGGTTGTGAATGAGCAAGGAAAGAAGAAGAACCTAAAATAAAATAGCTGAGGACTCATTATTTTCAAATCTTAGTGTCATGCACCTTATTTAGCTAATCTCTGTAGAACAAAACCAGAAATGATGGCAAATGATGGTGAGTGCTTCCTCTAGGGTCCTGCTGACTCTCTGTAAGGTTCAAGGCTGTTTTAACCAAGCTGAGTCTGTAATTTTAGAATTCAGGAAGGGCTTTGGTTAAACTTAAAGGTTCACACACACACACACACACACAAAAATAAAGATGCAGACAGATGATGTCAGATGTTAATCTCACCTATTCCTGACTCACTATCTGATTATCAAACAGCAGTCAAGATCATGTGGGAATAAAGAGATTTAGATTTCATTTTTCCTGTTCTCAACATGATTATTTCAGCACAGCATTATTTCAGTGAAAGGCTTCCAAGATTGCCTGAGTATTAACAGAGGTGATCGGGAACCAGAACTGAATTCTTAATAGGAGACCCATTCATAGTGACAGCTGACTGAATAAAAGAAAGAAAGCAGGATTAAGTTATGTTACTTTGCCAGGATAACTTCTGCTAGAAAAGTTTTTAAGACAACTCTGTAGACATAGATCTCATTACTTTTGGTTAATTAAACTAGGAGAGAGGGAAAGCTTTAGTAGGAGAGTTTGTTACTGTCTCCTGATAACTCCTTCCTGGGTCTCCCATTCCTCCCCAACTCAGGTCTGTAGGCAGGAATCCTCCTTCTCAGAAGCCCAACTTCTGTTTCTTGGAGGCCAAGCTGTACTTGAAATCGAGTTTGTATTTGTGAGTATTATATTTATGCACGGATGGAATAGGTCATAACCAATGACCCCTACCTCAGGTTTTAGAGAAAAGAACACAAAAGGCTGCTAAAGAGCAGTAGTATTTTATATAAAGATTAAGCAAACTGGATCTGTTTAAAGCTAAATTTTTGAGAATGCAGGAAAATTTGAAATGAATTATTTCTAAATGGCACTGTTTCTTTCTCTGAGAATTGGGATGTTATGGACTAATGATGAAATGAGTTGCACACAGGTAGGAAAAGAAACAGACACCAAAAAGCATTTGGGGAGGATTGCCCATCACAGAAACTGAAGAAAAGAAAAGAAGGAAAAAGCAATGTGAGGTTGCTGGTGGGTGCCTGAGCGGTCACCCTCAATCATAAGATATGTTATTATAACAAAGCAGAAAAGAGTTTGTTAAAATGTAATTTTGTGTAATTTAAATTTCTTTCCATTTGACAACATAGCTGCTTAAAATGCACAGTAAATACCTCATTACTAACCAGGAATATGTGCACTCTTCTTTGTTAAAAAACAATGCATTTTCTTCCAGATACTTCTGTTTAGTAGACCTGTGAGGACACTCTCCGTTGATTAATGGCATTAATCATCAATTTAGGAGGAAAACCTGCTTAGATAATTTAAAATCTTTCCTAATGAATCTGTTAATATTAGAAGGTTGCATGACCTTCATTAAGAGATGTATGTAGATGGGGAGGAGTCAGCAGAGGGAACCCTGCATGAGCACCTCACTGAAGAAATCAGAACCTGGATTTGATTGCAGTACATTATTCCCACTCATGGGTGCTTCCTGTCCGCTTTGAGTTCAGTCGGTTTGATGATCTGAATAGACTTATCGGGTGAAAAAAAATGTCATTTTCCTTTTATTCTGGGGAATGCTTTGTTTCTCTCTATGGTCAAACTCTCCTTAGATGAGATTTATTTGCTGGTATAATCATCTTCAAAAAGGTTGCATTGTAGAAAGGTTTGTAAAGGAACAAGGAGATCTCATGTTCAGGTGCACCATGCTCAGATCTTCAGCATATTGAAAAAAAAAACAGGTTCAGTATATTTCACCTTTGGGTAGCTGTGGTGTTGAATACTGCGGTATGAAAAGCAGCATGTTTTGTGGGCGCATTAATGTGCCACTGTGGGAAGTCATTTGAGGCAGAATTATTGTAGACTGAGCCTAGATATATTATAGTAAGAGAGTATAAAGCCAATTGATGGTTTAAATATGAGACACAAAGTTTTAAAGAAATTTTGGTTTAGGATATTCCTTGACTCTTTCTTATTTTGGGAATCTTGCCTGTGAATATGATAACAGTGTTATAGACCTGGGTTAGAGTGTATAAACCACTTCTATGCAAAGAACTCACTCAGGGTTGCAGCTCTCAGAGTTGTCCTCAGAACAGGGACCCATGATGAGTCTGGAAAAGGAAGTTGCATTGGGCTGCTCAAAGGAAGAGACCTAGAAATAACAATAAACTCTCTGCAAAAATAAATGATATGAGCAAGTAGATAATAGATTATCATAGCAAAATATCTTGAGCTAAAAGCTTCATTGTGTGTGCTCTCAGTTATTTGCTGACTCAGGCAGACAGCACAGGACGTATGACTAAGTGGTTTTGACCTTTCTAGTTTTTAGGGTCCACAGAATGTTCTAGTAGTTCTTTATTTCATTATATGTGCATATAAATGAACGATGGATATTCTGAAAGAGAGTGGAGACATATGAAACAGGCAAAGGCAGATTTGCAAAGGCGTTCAGAGTACTCTGTTCATCCTTCCTTCTCCCTCTCTCACCTCAGCAATTACTCTTTAAGCAGGTTGATAAGCACAAGGAACAACAACCCCTTAACATTTATCAAATGCTTGCAAATATTAAAAAAAATTTTCCATACTCCTTTCACCTTCCCAAATTCTAAGGTAAAGATAAAAATTGTTCTTTTGTTATTTAAATATATTTAAAGCAGGTCTATCTCTTCAGAAAATTAATATTAGCTTCCTTTTTCTAAATATTAGGACTTTCTTAATTCCATCAAAAGGAAATGCATTTTAAACCTTCTTAATTTTAACAGGGTGATTATTTTGCATTGTAAGCAACTCGTGTAAGCAATCTTCAGCCTGACAGGCTGGCACCATTAGTGCCTGGTTAAATCAAATATTTCTGTGACCTATAATTTAAAGAGCAGGAGAATTCTAGTTCTGATTTACAAAGCTTTTCTGTATCTTGTCTCCCAGGTAATTTTCAACTCACACAACCAACGTCGGTTCCTGTCAAGTCTCTTTTCTTAGAGTCTTTCAGAATTAATATGTATCCTCTGAACTGAAATCTGTTATTAAAGGGCTTTCTTCTCATTCCAAAGCACCGTGTGACTGTGCCTGTTCTTAACCGCGCATACAGGAAGATCTTCAGTCACATGACACGCCACCCCTTCCAGCTCTCCTCCCCTCTTCTCTGAAGCGAGATGATACACAGCTTACATGTGCTCTCCATGCCTTGCCCGCCTCTCAGTTTCCCAGACCACAGGCCTTTGTTCTTCCTTCTAATTCATGAGTGCTGGAGTTTATGGCATTCTCCCTCATACATTTGTCATTCTAGCTCTTTTATATTGGTATTCCGTTCCTTCAAACTTCAAAGTTGTGGAAATTCTCGTCAGAGTAATGTTAAATAAAGCTAAGTAAGGTTTTCTCCCTGTAAAATATGTTAGAGGCTCTCTTCTGAGAAGAGATACTACTGCTCTCTTGTGTTTAGGGGCTCAGTTGTGAGACTTCACTGAACTAGGTAATTATTTTGATAACTAGAAGACTACATTGTGCTGTGCATTATTTTCAGCTGGAATTTAACAACATCAACAACAACAAAATGATCTTGAGTAAAAAAGTATGATCCAAAAAGAGCAGCAGACAGGGCCAAACACGCTGTCTTAGGTTCTGTTATCATTGCTTATGTAGAAAAATTCTTCAGCTCTCTGTTTTCGAATTTGATTTAACCAGTGGCTTTTCTTCTTTGACTGAAATTGCTCTTCAGCAGAAGTCAAGGTCTCCTTCAGCTTTAGAGTAAGTGTTTTGCTTCTTGTCATGAACCCAACTGGCAGAGCAGCTTTGACCTTGTTGCTTACATTAGAGAACTGTACCCTTCCAATTCCAGTTCCCTTCTTTCTTTCTCTTTTCCTTCTCTGTTGTCATTTTCGTTCTCTCTGGGCAGCAGACACCCAGTGTAGGTATTTCTACATTGATTTGTGTCTGCTTTTATCAATTCATCTTCCATATTTGAAGATAATTTTCCTTAATTGGTACAATCATCCTTGAATTGTCTAATAACTTATGACAATCTCCACAGGTATCCTATTGACTTCTCAACCTGACAAAAATTCCTAACCCCTTATTTCCTACTGTCTAATTTTTAGAACCCATGATTATCTAAGGTTACCAGGTTACTCTTTCTACTATGAATCGATTGCTTTTCTTCTCCTGAACTTCTAGTAACTTTTAATTGACTTCTTGCTTTTCCTCTAAAGGAGCTTGGCTTTCCCTCTTTCACTTTGCCTTATTCAAATCTGAGATGTAGTGCTTTACTTTTTGATAATTGTTTTGAAACCTCTTGATTTTTCAAAATTCTATTGGTGTACATTCCATTCAAAGGCTTTCTTCCCTAATATTCTATTCTTCTATTCTGAAAGGTAGAACAATAATTTTCAAGAGTTGTTGTAGATACCAAGATATGATTTTCACATTAGTTAACGTCCTTAAAATTGAAAATCAGCTAACTAAAGTTTTAAGGTATCTTACATGTGATATAATAAATAATCAGTAATTTATAGCTAAATAATTTATAACTTTTATTACATATAAGATATATAAATTTAAATATTGTCACTGTGATAAATTTGTGGTTAATTATAAAGAAACTTGGAAATAAGAAATATTTTTATTTAAAGTTTTGCTCCCTTATCATTATTATCATTTTCTTGACAGGAACTAACTGTATAGACCAATTTGACTTTGAACTTGAGGAAATCCTCTTGTCTCTGCTGCTTGTATACTGTGATTATTACCTGACTACTTCCCTTATTTCTTTTTGGTAAATATTTGTTGAATTACCAGATACAGAGACCACACCATCTCTCCTGCCAATTTAAATAAAAATATGAGAACTATTGGGTGTCTCTCAGTATAAATTAGCCATAGAACTTGAGTTGGATTCTTTTGCTTATAGGGGATAGTATAAAATATTATAGTACAAGGCACCAGGCACAAACATGGTGCACAGATATGCATGCAGGCAAAACACCCATTCACATTAAAATATCATATATCTCTGTTTGGGGGATCACATGTACATGCGTGTGCATGTATGCATGCATATATATGTGTGTAATATATATTTATATATAGTTTTAATCACCATATTCTGTTACATGAAAGCATGTAATGACTAAAATTGGCTTAAGAAAAGTAAAAACTGTAGATCAAACTTCAGTTGAAGTTTGAGTTTTTGGCTACTATCCTTGGAATGACTTTTATTTTGTAATAACTTTTGATTTTGTGTGCCCCAGTTCTTCTACCAAAACCTCCCAATCTTGGATTGATAAGAACCTCTGAAAATCTGCTTCTCCACAAAATTGAAAACTTTGTCTACTATCTAGTAGATTTACTAGTAGATGGTAACTCAAGACTTTTAGCAGTTCATAAAGCCTTTAAAATAGCAAACACCAACAAACTGTGGCTTCTTTGTTTTTTAACTTGGATTGTTTCTATTTCTCTCACTCCAGCTCGCTGATGGACTTGAAACTGAGCAGCTTTGAACTCAGTGTCTGAGAGTGCCTACACACTGACACCCATGCACGGGACCACAGTGGATCAGAAGTATATTGCAAAAGAAGTGGCACCTTCTACCTCTTCTGGAAGATTCCTGGTGGAAGCTTTATGGTATAGCATTACATTTATTCATTTGTCAGAGTCTATCATGACCTCAGCATTCCTGGATCATGCGGAAAGCTAAACTCCCAGTAGCAACTCTTTAATGCTGTAATCATGCCAGTTATGGCTAGTAACAGACTATGCAAACAAACAGACAAACAAACAACACAACACAACCCCCACATAAAAACAAAACTTATAAAGAAAGTGGAAAACTTTCTCTAAATTCTCTGATTCTTTATTAAGTCTGTTCTACTATGCTTTCGGGAATTGCTAGTAAGATTTTGTTTTAGTTATTGTAATTTTTTTTGAGACAGAGTCTAATTATATAGCCCTGAGTATTCTGGAATTCCTCATAGAGACCAGGCTTGCCTTAAGTTCACAGAAATCTATTTGCCTCAGTTTCCCAAGTGCTTGGATTAAAGATTTATGCCACCATGCATAACCTTAGTTACTGTAATTTTCAGCTGCAGAACTGCTCTTTGGTTTTAAAACAACTTCTATATTGTTACTTTGTTCTTTAGTTATTATACTATAGTTTTCAACTATAATATCTTTCAAATTTTGTTTTATTCATAATAGCAGATGTAAGGTTATTAGCACACAAGCCAACATCTGCCCACAAAATCTTGGCAACATTTCTATTGTCCTCTCTCTTTCTTTCTCATTCTGTATTTCTATTTCTCATCTTTCTCTTTCATTCTTTCTGGACTCTTCCCATTGTGAGGATTTTTATCCAGTAAGAGCAATTAGGCAATGTCTTCCCCTCATCTATAAGATTCCAGTGACAAACCAAGGTGTTGTTTCTTTTTTTATTATGGTATTTTTTCTTTTTTCTTTATTCTTCTCTCATATATTGCATCCTGACTGCAGTTTCCCCTCTCTGTCTTGCCTCTGCCACTATTCCTCTTCCTAGATCCATTCTTTCTCCAGTTCCCTTCAGAAAAGAGCAGGCCTCCCAGGGATATCAACCAGACATCATGTAGCAAGTCACAATAAAATCAGGCACACATCCTAATATCAAGGTTGGATGAGGCAACCCAGTAGGAGGAAAAGAGTCCCCAAAGCAGGCAAAAGAGTCAGAGACAGCCTCCACTCACATTGTTAGGAATCCCACAAGAATACCAAGGTACATACATACAAAGAAACTAGCTCAGATCTATGCTGGCTCCGTGATTGTTGCTTAAGTCTCTGTTAGCCTCTATGAGTCCTAGTTAGTTGATTCCTGGGTCCTGTTCTTCTGGTGGCCTTGACCTCTCTGACTCCTACAAACCTTCTTCCCTATCTTTTACAGGATTACCAAAGCTCCTCCTAATGTCTGTCTGTGGGTTTCTTCATCAGTTTCCATCAGCTATGGGTGTAGCAGAA
The DNA here is from genome assembly GCA_001685075.1 of Bramus lutescens. Taxonomy (NCBI): domain Eukaryota; kingdom Metazoa; phylum Chordata; class Mammalia; order Rodentia; family Cricetidae; genus Bramus; species Bramus lutescens. Next base: position 14,764 of record LOEQ01012514.1, read on the forward strand.
TATCATTGTGAATCATTTGATTAGCTTTTTTCTTTTGCCAATCTCGTTTGCTTCTCTTCTATGTCTTTGGGATATCTATCCATTGGTTCCTGACCCTCTAGGCAGTGTCAGGCATGGACTCCCTCCCCTGGCATGAGTCTCAAGTTTGACCAGTCATTGGTTAGCCACTCCCACAAATTCTGTCCCACCTTTACCCCAGCACATCTTGCAGGTAGGAGAAATTATAGACAAAGGATTTGTGGCTGGGTTGATGTCTCAGTCTCACTGCTAGAGCCTTGCTTGGTAATAGAAGATGCCCAGTTCAGGGTCTGTATTCTCCATTACTAGGACTTTTCACTAAGGTCACCTTGAAAATTCCAGGGAGTCTCCATTGCACTAAGTTTCTACCTCTCGACCCACCCCCAATTACAATCATCTCTCCAAGTACTCTCACTCTCCACCACCAAATGACCCATCCTGTTTCATCCCCCACCCCATGTTAGCACACCCTGGAAATTTATTCTATTTCCCATTCCCAGGGAAATTCATGTGTCCCCACTTGAGCTCTCTTTGTTACTTTGCCTTTTGGGTTTGTGGATGGAAGCATGGTTATCCTTTACTTTACAGCTAATATTCACTTGTAAGTGGGTACATACCATGTTTGTCTTTTTGGGTCTAGATTTTTTTTAGCCAGGTTGATTTTTTTATAGCTCCATCCATTTGCCTGAAAATTTTATGATGTCATTTTTTAAACAGCTGATAATATTCTATTGTGTAAATGGACCACATTTTCTTTATCCATTCTTTAGTTTAGGGACATCTAGTTTGTTTCACATTTCTGGTTATTATAAAAAAGTTTCTATGAACATAGTTGAGCAAGTGTCTTTGTGGGAGCATTCTTTGGATATATACTCAGTAGGTACAGTGGTGTAGCTGGGTCTTGTATGTAGGTCAATTACTAACTTTCTAAGAAACTACCATATTGAGTTCCAAAATGGCTGTATAAGTTTGTACTCCCACTTGCAGGGGGAGGGTTTCCCATGCTCCACATCCACACCACCCTGAGCTGTCACCTCTGTTTTTTTCCTTAGCCTTTCAGACAGGTGTAAGACAGAATCTCAACATAGTTCTAATTTGCATTTCCCTGATTCCTCGGGATATTGAACATTTCTTTAAGTATTTCTCAGCCATTTGAGATTCCTCTAATGAGAAGTTCCTTTTAGATCTGTACCTTATTGTTTAATTGGATTATATGATTTTTTGATGACTAGTTTCTTGAATTATTGATATGTTTTGAATATTATTCCTTTATTGGATATAGAATTGATAAGAAATCTTTTGCCATTCTGTAGACTGCTGCTTTGTCCAGTTGATGGTGTCCTTTGCCTTACACAAGTTTTTTTTTTTCAGTTTTATGAGGTCCCATTTATTAACTGCTGATTTCAGTGTCTGTTTTATCAGTGTTCTGCTCAGAAAGTCATCTACTGTGCTAATGGATTCAAGGCTATTCCCTACTTTTTCTTCTATCAGGTTCAGTGGATCTGGTTTTATTTTAAGGTCTTTGATCCACTTGGACTCAAGTTTTTCAAAGGATGGTAGGTATGGCTCTATTTGCATTTTTCTACTTGCAGACATCTGTTTGACCAGCACTATTTCTTGAAGATGCTGTCCTTTACCAGTGTGTATTCTGACCTCTTTATAAAAAAGAATCAAAGGTCCATATGTGTGTGGATTTATGTCTTGGTTTTGACTTAGATTCTATTAATCAATAACACATCTATTTTCATGTCAATACTATGAGGTTGTATTGCTAAAACTCTGTGGCACAACTTGAAATCAGGACTGGTGGGACATCCAGAAGTTCTTTTATTATTTAGGATTATTTTAGCTCTTCTGGGTTCCTTGCTTTTCTATTTGAAGTTGAGAATTGCCATTTCAGGGTATTCAAAGAATCATGTTGGAATTTTGATGGGTATTACACTGAATCTGTAGATTGCTTTTGGTGAACATGCATTGCTGCCAATTTAAAATCAAACAAAGTGGCTTAGTTGGACAGTTGGGGCAGGGTGTTTGAATTTTGACTTTTCTAGGTCACACTGGGCAAAGAAGAGTTATTCGGAGCTGTAGAGTACATAAATACTAATGAAACTTTTGAACAACAAAAATGTCTGTGTAAAATTTTTGTGGTATGTGCTATACAATAAGCGGCACCACAGTCCTATGACTTTTAACTGGAATATTTGACATTGTATTTGAGAAACTAATGCTTCAGAAGCTGGCTTAATAAAAAGAGTTGAAATTCTCAGTGATTACTCAAGGTTCTTATCAGATACTTAGGGTCCAGTTTTCTTCCAGTGTTCTTCAGTTTTGAAAACATTTGCTCACAAATGTAGGTCATGCCGAAAAGAGATGACAAGAAAAAGACCTGGTTGTAAATTGAGGATGTTTTTCTCTAGGAAGCTGGAACTAACAAAAGTTTAGTAAGTTTGACATGGTCAAATTTTCCTTAAATTGAGTGTGAGATTGCAGCAAAAAATGGAGTAATAAGGATACATAAATATTATTTCCCATGATTTTGAAATGTTTTCAAATGTTTTTGTGTCAAATAAAGAGAAAAGCGTTTTATCTTTCAATACTCACAAGACTTGCTTAGGCAGTGTGTCATATCATAACAAAAAGTTGTTTGCCTTAATTTAAGCCAGAATTTCACTTTTGCTTGGAATCCTGCTGATATAGGAGGGTCATCTGTCTATGTGTTACTTTCATTGATTATTAAAGAAACTGCCTTGGCCTTTTGATAGGCCAGCCCTTAGGTGGGTGGAGTAGACAGAACAGGATTCTGGGAGAAAGAGAGCCAAGTCAGGCAGACGCCATGACTCTCCTCTCCAAGGAAGATGCATGAAGCTTCCGCCAGCCCAAGATGGACATGTGTTAGAATCTTCCTGGTAAGCCACCACTTCGTGGTGGTACACAGATTATTAGAAATGGGTTAA
>LOEQ01012515.1:0-25479 GCA_001685075.1 Bramus lutescens
CTCTCTCTCTCTCTCTCTCTCTCTCTCTCTCTCTCTGTGTGTGTATGTGTGTGAACATGTGTGGTTGCACATTCCTGTGATCCCAGTACTGAAACAGAAGGATTATAAGTTGAAGGCCAACCTGATCTACACAGACCCTTCCTTGAAAAAAGCCCTTTGGAATTCTATAATATAAATATCCACCACTTTGCAAATGTTCAGGATCTTATAGTAATTTTTAAGTTAACAATGTGTTTTTAATGTAAACAAAATAAACTTATTTCAAATATTTTATTCAGCTCATTAATGAACACAGGAATTTGTACGATATTCAGACATTTCAAGTGAGAATTTGAAAAACAGCCGTGAAATCAAGAATGCTTAAATGAATTAAGTTGCTAACTGATGTGATGTGGTAAGATTTTATGTTTATTTACAGTGTTTCCACAAGTTGGAAATGAATTGTTTTTACTGGCAAAATTCTTTTGTGTCGCTCTGGACAAGAATTCTTTGTGTTCTCTCTGCTTTCTACACTCTCTAGAGAGCTGTAAAGCAGCCTAGATGAGAGAAAGACAGTCAAAGGTCCACATCCACGAAAGCCAGCTGTTCCTCTCAGAAGCCCACCAGACCACGCCCTGACCTTCCCTGAAAGGACACACAGCCATCTCATTGGCTCATTTCCAGCGCATCTAAGTTTTACTTGGCAGGAGAGACAATGGACACACAACGAGTTATATGGCCGTTATAAAAGAGGATTGAAATAGCTTTCTGAGCTGATGTGTCGGGCAGACTGATGTGAGGACCCACACGGCAATCCAGTTAGGTGGAAGCCAGAAGGCATCACTTTCCTGTTGAGCAACCATGGAGGAGGGCACTGGACAGCCTGCCAGGTGTGAAGAGTACCCATGTAATCTCACTCGTATTTTGAGGAGCAAGGTGACCACAGACACAGTGTATTTGTTCTAAATCGAGTCCACCAAGAGTGGAGAGTTTTTCTTCTTCCACTATCATAAAGGACTTTTAGAAAATGAAAATACTCCCAATTTGTCCACGGACAGTAGCTCTTCCAACCAAAGAGCAAGTCCATTACCTTACCAAATGCCAATCTAGCACTTGCGACATCTCCCAAGACTGTGACTTAATTACTAAGGGAAACTAGGAGCAGTAAAAAGGTTGACTTGCCTCTGCAGTGGCTTTTGAGTGTTGCGCTCACAGTGGACAAGAATTCTTCTGGCCAGTTGTCTGACTCTTATGAATGTGCAGCACATATGTGCAGTACCTGCACGGGCCAGAAGAGGGCATCATCTCCCCTGAAACTGGAGTCACCCTGTGGGTGCTAGGAACTGAATTTGGATTCCCTGCAAGAGCAGCCAGTGTTTTTAACCACTGAGCCATCTCTCCAGCACCCCTACTGGGCACTCCTTAGATAGTCAAGCAGTAAAAGCAAAATAAAGTTAAGACTTCTGGCACTATAGCCAGATTCTCTGACTTGAAGCTGGATTTTGCGTATTACAGTCACATGGCTTTAGGTAAATAGCTGAAAACTTTGCTTTAGTTTACCTAGCTGAAAAAGATGGAGAACAGTTGGAACGTTCTCATGGGGCCAAAGTGAGAATGGAACAGATGTCAAGCATGCCTAACAGATGTTAGGTAGTAGCCACATCACCTTGGGCTGTCAATGGTCAGTTTAGTATGAAAAATAAGGACTGAAGAAGTGTTTTCATAAGTAGCAAGCTTTCAGCTCTGCTCAAATATATATATATATACATATGTACACACACATATGATAGGTATATATCAAATCTCAAGCATAGATGACCTCATCAGTGGTAGGGATTTCACAGAAGAATTGGTGGACAGGGAAGCTCAGGAGATGGCTGCACAAACAGATGGACGTGAGTTCAATCCTTAGAGTCCCCCTAAAGCTGGATATGGGGGCGCGCATTGTAATTCCAACTTTACTACAGTGAGATTGTGGGTGGTTCTGGCTCCAGTGCCAGCTAGCCTGGTTTGCACAAAGCAAGCAGTTCCTTTCCTTTCCTTCCCGGGGGATGTTTGCTGAAAATAAAAACTTTTTCTAATTTTTAATATGACACTATTTCATTGGGTTTCATTGTGTGTGTGTGTGTGTGTGAGTGTGTGTGTGCATGCACGCCTGTGTGAATGCTAGGTTAAGTTCAACTTTAGGTAGTTTGTATATTTCAGCAAAAATCTGTGAAATGTTCTATAGAGGAATTTTTAAACTTGCAAGCTTTTGAACCAATTTTACATTATCTTACTATGCATTTTTCCATAATATTGTGAGCCACTTGGGGATAAGAATATTTGTAATTTTTAGTTAGTTTGGGGTTTGCACATTTGTGATGCCACCTAACATATGGCACTAATGATTTGCGTCTATTGAACATCTATATAATAGTCACTCATTATATTAATTAATAATGGTAATGTTAATACTATAAAATATATTTAATGTGGGTATGGCTGTAGGCATTTAGAACACATTACAGTCTTTGATTATTGCAATACCATGCAAGTGGGTTTATTAATGCCATTTCAAAGGACAGAACTAGCCTCAGAGATGTGTGTGTGGGTCGAAATAGAAAGTGCTGAGCCAAATTTGAATGACATCGGTCAGAATCTACCAAGTCTAGTATTAGTCTTTCTTGAATTCTGTACTCATTAAGTGTTGAATGAATGAAAGACACATTTTAGAATATTTATAAATAATATTCAAAATAGTATGCAAATTGCTTGGTCTGCATGTAGTCTTAAGGAAATACTGAGACTTCTAACTTTGAGGAACTTTGTCTTCTGTTGGTACAGGAACGAACACCTTGGTGTTGTAATCTATGGATGGACATGTGCCAGTAATTCTGGAACAGTTTGTTTGTTCAACACTCCCCTCCCCAGCCCCCACACACTGATTTGACTCCTTATGCCCGCGAAGGTACCGTCCCACTGAGGGCACCTCCCTCCTTGATCTTTGGCAATCTCTTATCAGCTGACGTCATTTTGAGTAAGATCTTGGATTTTAAGGTGTAGTGCGTCAAAGGTCTTTTTCTGATTGGTTCTCCCACTTCCTTTCTTTCCTCCTCCTCCTTCTTTATCATAATCATTATTTTTTATCCTGTCATTTTTTTGAGATTCATCCCAAATCAAAACTATGATAGAGCCTCTTTTTCATGTTTAAAAACAACAACTTTATTTCTTTTTCTCCTTCTTACTTAAAGCTTCAAGTAAAAGAAATAAGACCCTGTTCTCACCTATTGAGAAGGTGTGGGGACTTTCTCCACTTAGGCCATTATGATCTAAAGTTCTGGCTGTTACATGTAAGCAGCAACTGGAAACAGTCACACGCTTCCTGCCATAGTCCTGGGTTGCTGGTTCACATGTGGGTCAATCAAAGCCAAACTACAGAAAGAGATGCTTTCCTTACTTCTTCTGAAAGCTGCTTATCTGATCCTTAGGTGAAGCTCTTTTGATGTGTTTTGTAGTTATCGCCTTCTTGCCATAGTCTATGATTCATTTAAGTGATATTTCTATTAGATGAAACTTTTATTTAAAACAACAATTTCCTAACTCCCAGAGCAGAGGATCTTTGAGCTTTTAAGTATCTCAGGAAAGATTTAAATATGTCCTGCCTGCTCCCCCTGCCCAGCACGGTCTCTAACTGTATGAGAGTCTGTGGAGAAAACACATAAGACACACTCCTTCAGCGATTCAGATGGAAGAGGATCTTATATATAAGACTGGCAGCCTGTTCCACTCATTACCTCATTGATTGCCAGGAAATGTGACTGGCCTCACTGGTCAGGCTGCTCCTCCTCCCTCCCTCACCCCTCCCCGTTTGTCTTCCTGAAGCCTTTCCCTGGGAAAAGGAAAGAGAAATCCATTAGCACAGAACACAGAAATGAGTTACATCTGGTTTGGACAGAAAAGAATATTCTATGTATAGATAGAGGGACTTGACTCTTTGCTCTGCCTCTCATTCTTGGAGCAACAGGGGATTGCTAACAAAGGAGATGAAAGAGATGTCACTAAGTGCCACATACCGATAATTAGACAAAAATTAGATATTTGTCTTTATTTCTAAAGTTTTACTTCACCCTATTTTTTTGAAAGTTTTAAGCCAGAAGTATGGTGCTTCATCTTTTGGGAAAAAGGAATTTTAGAATGAAAATGATCCTATCCAATATGCTTGTCTGCCCTTACTATCTTGAAAGCCTTCCACACTTTGTTTATTCCCTGTCTTGGTTATTGCCATTATCAGTGACTTTCTCTAGAACTAGAGGGCTACCCCTGGTCTCCTCAGCTTGACTCCCACACTTTCAGTTTCTCCCACTTGTCAAACCTGCCTCTCATGAGTCTATATCTCTCCACCAGTTTGCAGTTTTGCCAAATTGCACATCTATAGAGGAAGAAAAAGGGTTAGGAAGCAGAAAGCTGAAGAGGTTAAGTCGTTAGCTTAAGATCCCAGGTTCTCAGGTAAATAAGGACAAAGAGGAGGTAACTGTCATTTTGTGTCATTCTTCCACACCTTACCTTCAAATCTAGAATTGCACTTGACTGTCTGTTGACCATGAGCCTGTCCACCTGTCAGCCTCAAAAGACTCCAGTCATACTTTGTCCAGATGAGGAGAGAAGACTCCTATTCTGGGTACCAAAAGCAAAGGACAGGAAACAAGTCATCTGGAAGATGAACTATGACATTTTAAATATGATGGGGTGAGACGGAATGATTCTTCTAAATTAATTGTTCCACGGAAAGTAGCTGGTGTAGTTAGGCAGAGTGAAACCCATTTATAGAATTCCAGGCCTTCAGGGATGGTGGTTTGTGGTTTTGGTTGTATGAGATGTATCTATGACTCACGATGAGACAAAGGCTGGTATTGTCCAACCTTACCCCACAAAGTGATTGTAGGCTTGCTGACCAGCTGGCGTCTAGCTTAGTGTAGGACACAAACCCATTCATCAAGCAATAATCACAGTGAAGACCATGTCATAAAGATTTGGAAGTGTTAATGTCAATCCTAGCCTGGCCAGTTATTCTCAAAGTACCATATGGAGGGGAGCTTTCTCAAAGAAACATTTAGATACCCACAAAACACCACACTGGCTGTTATACTCTTGCTGGATATTGGCTTCAATTCCAAAATTTCTAGTATTTGCATTTGTAAAACCAGAGGACAAGAGGACATTATGATTAAAAAGTAAAGAGGTTTCTATGTTTTAAAAAATTTTATATAAGACCAATATGTTCTATTGATGTGAAATTATGTTGTACAGGTAAAGCATGAAGACAATTTTCCCAGATAGCCTATTCTAGTTAAATTTGCCGTTAAAGATAAAATCCCACTGGGGATATTGACACATGGCTGTAATCCTAGAACTCAGGTGGCTGAAGCAGGAAGATCACAAACTCACGATCAGTTTGGTCTACATAGCAAGGCTCTATATCAAAATAATAAGTAATATACAAAATTAAAATTCCTGTTTAGAAAGGAGTTAATTAAATGCTTTTCAAGGTGTACATATATATATATATATTGTGTGTGTATACACATATGCGCATATGGGGTGAGATGAGAGGGAGGAAAAAGGGAGGGAGGGAAGAAAGAAAGAGGGGGATAGAGAGAAAGAGAGATGGACAGGGAGACAGACAGGCAGGCAGATACAGAGAGAAGCAGCAGGTGAAAGGAAAGAGAAAAGCAGGGGAAGTGAGGACAGTGTGTCTGTGACACTTGCTACCACATTGATTCCTAGGGTTGATTTGGTCTGGGAGCTGTGGTAGGCTAGGTGTATGTCCACTTCGTCACTCTGCTCCAGTGTCTCCTTGTGCAAAGATGTGCACGCGATGGGAGGGGATGACATTTTTGCAGTGAGGAGGACTATTCTTTAGGGTATGCAGGTAGCTGTGCTCTCTCAAGAACCTCCAACAGGCCTTCAAGAGATAACACATGCAAAGGAAGCCTGGATACTCTGTGACTGTCTTCAGTAGCCTAGAAATAAGCAATACATGTATTTCAAACGACTTTAGTAATTATCATCTTATAATTCTGTTTTATTCTTAGCTTTACTACCAACATCATTCTTTGCCTGTTTTAAGTTTTATTATAGCTATGTATTTTCAGGGGGAAAGGTTGCATACATGATTTAGTACTATCTAAGGTGGCAGGCATCAACTAACTATCCCAGGATAGATTACTCTATTCTGTGTCCCCTAAAGAGGCAGAAGCATGTCCATATGATCAACCACTTCTTTTTAAGGTATTAAGGGTTGAATTTGTCCAAGTGTTTTTATGATCTAGAATCAAATTTTCTCTGTCTCTCTCTTCAGATTTTTTAGTCATGGTATTTATGTAGTCATGTGTTGACTATATGTAAAATCTAATAATTGAACTTGATAGCATCTGTCATTCCATCAATCTCTAATATGCTTTATTCTTTGTCCACAGGGTAAATATGATTGTTTTAATTCTTCATTTGAATAAATAGAAGGTGATATAATTTGTATGTATGATTACTTTTTCCAATTTGTAATTCAGTCAACAGTTTTTGTATAAAATTAAAGAAGTAATTTTTAAAAGATTTGGAAGTCCTGTTAGGGCAATTTGTGAACTGAAAAATATTCCTGGTCTAATAAAGACTCTGCAATATTTCAGACCATCCAAGAATTTTTCCATTTTGGCAATTTGATATACATAGGTCCTATATGAACTTTCAAATCAACTTTTAAAGCTAGAATAGGAGTAGCCGACCAACAACTATCAAGATAACCACAAGGTGTGTGTGTGTAAATGAAAAAAGTTCTAGGGAAAAAAGACCAAAAAGGATAAACATTAGAAGAATGTCCAGATCTATTGCTGCTAGATTAAGAAAGAAGGAATCCACATTTCACTAAAAGCAAACTGCTAGTTACACAATTGTTCCTATCAAAATCAGAAGGATATCGCAGTTAATCCCCCACACTCAGGTGTTATATTATGCAACACATTAAAAATCTATACAAGCAAGGTTCAAGTGAAGGTCATGGCACGAAAATGGCAATGATAATAAAAATGTCTTGGAAAGAAATGCCTAAACTATCAGGGCTACTACTATTTCTAAAGAAGGCTATAATAAAGGGTAATACATAAACATGAATCTATGTAGAGAAATCTATATGAAGAAGTCACACAATAGTTCCCTTAAGTAACTTTCACCCTTTACCCCTTTAAAATATAGACGAATTCTAATTTTGAAAAAGCAAAATTGCAGAAAATTTTTTAGAGTTAGTTCAGTTTTCATAGGTACCAGTTGGTAAGAAATGAGGGATGCTTTCCTGGGGACTATTCCAAGATGAACAGAATTCCTGGTTTGTTCTCTCCCTCTCCACCAGGAAAACTACTCTCCTGTCAGATCAGGTGTACTTGCAGCCTGGATGAAGCAGAAAGCCTCAGAAATTCCTTCCCAGGCACGTTCATCCTTCTTCGAACTGGAATGGGAAGGCTCCAGAAAGCATATAATATTTAGGTTTGTGCCATTTTTCTTTGTGTGTGAGAGAGAGAGAGAGAGAGAGAGAGANAATGAACATTCCCAGTTTTTTGATTGCTGATTGCTGGGTGCATTGTTTACTTGCTTGCATTTTTGTTTACTGAGAAACAGCCTTGCTAAGTAAGAACTCAAAACCTCCACCCCAGCCCTATCCCAACCCCCACCCCGGCCCAGCTCCGGAGTGCTGGAATATAGACTTGTGACACAGGACTCTGTGTAATGGCCGTGGGTTTTCTTTGTTGTCTGGAAAATCAACACTGAGATACCCTTTATCTTCTGGACAGGTGAAAATTTTTTCTTATGTGTGTATCAGTTAAATCTTCACCAAGTCACTTTGATATTTATTCATCTTTGGGGGGAACCCTTGGGGTAGGTTTTTCTTGCATTGTGAGAATTTTGGTTTTGGCTTGGCCTTTCCTCGTCTGAAATACCCATTCCTGAAGGACCCTAAGACCCTTTGTTTTCCACAAAGGACATAAATGATTAGCACAGAGTCCAAAAAATAACAGAAGCAGAGAATTGAATTCACTACTTGTGAGACATCTGAGGGAATTGCTCTTAACTTCCTGGGTAATTGAGTTAGAATTAAATCAAAATGCATGTTTTTCCCCGATATGGTCATTCATTAGATTTGTCTGATTCATGATTCAATGTTGTAGTTCAAGTTTTCATATTTATTTCCTTTTGAATATGGAATAAAACAGAAAAGTAGATAAAATCTCTGTTCAGAAACACCTCCTTGTATATGTTCATACAAACAATCATTGTTCTTGTGTTTCTGGATTATCTCTCCATATTTCTTTCTGTAAAAATTTCTCTCTGTGTGTTTATTATATACATATATTTCCATTTTCATATAAAATGTAGTCTGATGTACTGATTATATGAATTATATATGACATTGATAAACATGGCTTTGCACTCCACAATACAACAACAGCGCTTTGTAAAAAGAATTTTTCCCTTCCTTCCTCCTTCCCTCCCTCCTTTCCTTCTTCCCTCTTTCCTTCTTTCACTTTTACTTTCCTTTTACATTTATTTATTACTCATGTGGGAAGGCACACGTGGGAGGCACACATGCGGAGGTCAGAGGAAAGCTTACCCTTCTCTCTCTTCACCATGTGGCTTCTGTGGGGAAAGTACCTTTACCCAGAGAGCCATCTCCTCAGCCCTCTAGAGAGACATGTACAAGGCATACATGTAGGCAAAGCACTCACACATAAATCTAAAGATTTTTAATAAGGATAGCAAGAAAGAAGAGATTTGGTGTTGGACTTCAGCCTTCACACATGCACCCACACATATGTACACATGTATGAACATAAACACACATCATATACACAGAGTAAAACATATGGAAGAAACACACTGGAAAGGATTTGAGGAAACTGGAGTTGGTAGAAACAGCGCAGATTATCACAAAAACTCTGTCTTGACTATTATAGTTTCTCAGTAACATGAGTCCCGTATCAGAATCGGATACTTTGAAGGAATCTAGGTATGTTACATTTGACTGGGGGAAGCAGGCTTGTTAGAAGTGAGAGCTACCAGAGAAAAATCACAGCTTCAGAAGCTATAATTGGAAAAATATGGTGTTCTGAAGAAATCCAATAGAATAATCATAGCTTCAGAGCAATATTTAAGTTGGAAAGAATCAATCTCAATAGAAGTAATTATCAGTTACACTACAGATAAAAATAGAAAAAGATGAAATATGCTGTATAGAAAATTGATCAAAGAGTTAAATTTGCTTAATGGAATGAAACCCCAAAAGAAATTTATTGTTTCTTTTTAAAGCACAGAGCTCATATTTCCCAAGGGAAATTTTATTGATGGATCTGGTTTATTCTCTTCCAACAGACAAACTGCCACCAAATAAGTGAAGCCAACTTGAGAATTTTGTTGTTGTTGTTTTGAAGACAGGGTTTCTCTGTAGCTTTGGAGCCTATCCTGGAACTAGCTCTTGTAGACCAGACTGGCCTCGAAGTCACAGAGATCCGCCCTGCCTCTGCCTCCCAAGTGCTGACATTAAAGGCATGTACCACCACTGCCCAACCAACTTGAAGATTTTATTGTCTTCCCAGGAAGGAGATGAAGCATCCCTCTGGTGGTGAAGTCTTCCCTAACCTCCCTTGGCTTCATGAGCAGGGCTCTCTTCTTCACGTCTGAGCACAGTACGGTTTTCTTCATAATTTCAGCCTCCTGGAGAAGTGACTTCACCTGCCTCCCACAGTCAGTCACCCTGCTTCCTGTCCTCACACCCCTTTCGCTGAGTCCTTCCTGTGTTTATAGACGCATGGCGTTGGCACTTGCCTCATTTCTTAAAGTCAAGAATGTCAGTCTTGCGGACGAGGGCTGTTGATAAGGAGAACCAGAAAATACTTAGATGTTTAAACGGGACCAAAATATTTTCTGGGGCATAGGGTACTGCTGCAATAAACCGCGTGGTGATACCCTCGGCTCCTTTTCTACTTAAAAGTCCTGCCACAGTGGTCCCTTTTTCATCGTCCTTCCGTTCTCTCTCCGTATCTGAGGTGCAATGTCAGAGCTGCTCAACCATGAATCAGTTTTTCTCTGAAGTATTTCTGCCTTTGTCCAGTGACTCAAAGCCTCTGCAAGAAAACCCTGCAGGACATCCGTGTCATCGGTTTGCTCTGATCCTCTTTCTTCCTTTCGGTCCCCATTATGAGCCACCCTTCACCTTTATGACATTTGCACAATTAAGACACTCAATGGCGTGCGCGGGAGTGCCCAGCCTTCTCTGTGAGCTTCCTGCTCTCTGCCTTTGACACTTAACTCCATCCTTCTGGCTGGCTACTTTCCCTCTCACTTGACTCTCAGCTCGGCTGACAGGACCGCGGAGGCGGCAAAGCCTCTCTTCACTTCTCTTGCTAGTTCCACGCCGGCACTGTGCCTTTCGGTGGTGATCGTGCTTAGCTTTGAGCCCTAATAAATAAATATCCCATTATTCCATTGGGCGCTTGCATTCCAGACTTTATGCTCTTATATTTAAAAAACAAAACAAAACAAAACCCCAACTTTTTAGGCTGTTCCAAAAAAATGGTGCTGAGGATCGAACCACTGAGCCCCGAGTTTGTGTTCTAATAGCGCATTTGGTACTTCTTGTCCAATAAGACTATGTTGTCAGTCTTCTGGATCTCTACCTGTGACTATATATAGCCTGAGTTTGTCACCCCATTCCTGCCTCCGGAACCTCCTGATGCCTGTTAGCTACTTGCCTGGCTTGATCTCTGAGTGCTGTGTTCTGCAGACAGCCAGGGACCATGTCTCCTGCCTTCCATCTCATGGTGAACCCCATCTCATGGTGAATTCCATCTCAAGGTGAACACCATCTCATGGTGAACCTCCATCTCATGGTGAAACCCATCTCATGGTGAACTCCATCTCATGGTGCACTCCATCTCATGGTGAACTCCATTTCATGGTGAACCCCATCTCATGGTGAACTCCATCTCATGGTGAACCCCATATCATGGTGAACTCCATCATCTCATGGTGACCTCCATCTCATGGTGAACTCCATCATCTCATGATGAACCTTCATCTCATGGTGAACCTCCATCTCATGGTGAAACCCATGTCATGGTGAACTCCATCTCATGGTGAACTCCTTCCCATGGTGAATTCCATCTCATGGTGAACTCCATCTCATGGTGAACCCTGTCTCATGGTAAACCTCCATTTCATGGTGAACTCCTTCTCATGGTGAACCCCATCTCATGGTGAACCCCATCTCATGGTGAACCCCGTCTCATGGTGAACTCCATCTCGTGGTGAACTTCCATCTCAAGGTGAACTCCATCTCATGGTGAACTCCTTCTCATGGTGAACCCCATCTCATGGTGAACGTCCATCTCATGGTGAACCCCATCTCATGGTGAACCTCCATCTCATGGTGAACTCCTTCTCATGGTGAACTCCTTCTCATGGTGAACCCCATCTCGTGGTGAACCTCCCAGTCATAGAATTTTCAGTCAGTTCCTCCCACAGAGCCACGTTTTGTCCAGAGAGACCACAATTTGCATTATGTTTTCTCTATTCTTCCACAATGGTATCACTCTCTTGTACCTCCTCAAATCTAGGAAGTAATTTTCATCTCCAGCTCTCAAGAAAATCTTTTATGTAAAGCTCCTATTTTGAAAAACAAAACAAAATAACCCTTTAGCATATTTAAGTGCCCATGCTACAGCAACATCTGATTTTATCTAGCTTTTCATTTTGTTGTTGTTGCTAACTCTACAATGTCTAATCCTTTTTGGGAGACATCGCTTTTGTTTTGCTTTAAATGTTCTTAAGTCACATTAGAACCACAATTATTCTACTATCTGCATCTGTCCAAAGATGCATTGGTAATCCTCAGACAGAAAGGTAAAGGGCGGAGAGGCCTCTCAGTAGTTTAGAGCATTGGCTGCTCTTCCAAGACCCAGGTTTGACTCTCAGCACCCACAGGGCACCTCACAACCATCTGAAACTCCAGGGCTGGTGGGGCCACTGCCATTTTCTGGCCTCAGCCTCATGTATGTATGGACATACATGAAGACAAAACACACATCCACATAAAAATAAATAAATAAATAAATAAATAAATAAATAAATAAATAGCAATTTGGAAAGTAAGGGCTACATGATCATGGTTTGAGAAGAGAATTTGATGTAGATAGGATGTACTCCCTGTCTTTAGGTAGCTCACACACTGCCCATTGGCAATAGAATGTGGAGAAAGCTCTACTGGATGGAATGTGCGAGAACTTTATGACCACAAGACTCAGTTTGATTCATTTGTGTTGGGCAGGAGGATTGAGGATTTCTCCACAGCCCATGTGAGCTGCTTCCTGTAGAATAACTGTTTGCCACAAGGGGCCAGTGACAGGCCTAGCAGAAGCGACAGGAAGTGGAAAGCTATCTATTCCAGCAAGTCAAAGCAGGGCCCATTCCGTTGGGGAAGCATGAATAATCCAGGTGGTTTCACTGAAGCTGCTCTCAGGGGGGAGGAGCAGGAAACACAGCTGGAGAGACAGGTTGAGGTGAGCTTGAAAGAGCTGAGAGCTGTGCCAAAGAGCCAGGGCCTGATCCTGGAGCCATAGCGACTACTCCCTCAGGTTGAGAAATTCTTCAAGAGTCTGGTGGAGTAACCCAGCCTTTTCTGGCTGTACCAAACTGTATTCACAGAACTTTAAGAACACATCAAGTATTTCATGGTCTAGAAGCTGTGTAAGACTGAAATAATTCTTCCAGAAAGCAGGTACTTTTCTAAACTTTAGCTCTACAAATGTCCTTTTATATATTTTACATATAAGTATTTTCCTTATTCGATGGACAATTTGTGGGAAGATACTTACAGCTATAGTTTACCCATGCACAATGGTGTGTGCTTGTAATTTCAGCTATCTGGGAGGCCAAGGCAGGAAGATTGCAAGTTTGAGGCCAGTGCAGACAATACTGCAAGATCATGTTTCAAAAAATAAAACAATAAAACAAAATACAAAAACCAGGAAATCAAAAGTATAGTTTATGTCTTTCTGACATCCTGATATGTATTTACTTACATTAGAATTTTGTTGTGATTATAGAGTTATTTTTTAATAGGAAGAATAGCTGCATGTATATGTGTATCCATTTATTTATAAGGAGAAAGAAAAGTTGAGAGAAAGAGAGAGAGAGACAGTCAGAGACAGAGATAGGTAAGAGGTGAGAATAGAGAAAGAAAAAGTTTGGGAGAATCTCAATTTGACATTGTATATTTTGTTTTCTTGAAGTTGCTTAGGCCGAATATAAAATTTCTCCATCTTACTATTAGAATAGTCTCTCCCAGTTTCTGGCAAATGGCCAATGATTTAAAATTTTCACATCATTCTAGAAAAGGAAGGGTCTTTCAAGGAAACATAAAAGTGTTTTCAAAACTCTTTCCTTTCATGAATACTTCTAATAGATGTGTTTAGAAATGCATCAAGAATAAATAGAAAGGGTGATGCCCTGCCCCTTGTTTTGCTACAGGTGAGTCACATCTTGTCTTGTGTACCTATAGCACCAGCTACACACCAGGTCCTTGGCTAGGAGCAGGGAAAGCTCTCAGAGGTAAGGGCCTGGTCCTCTTTTGACTGTTGTCTTCATATCTATTAGTCAGTTCTCAGGGCTCCTAGATTTTGTCTGCTCATTCCTGTCTTTATGTCCTTGCATTTTTCCTCAGAAGACACTGTTTGGGCTTCTAAAGCCGCTGCTAGAACCAACACAGAATGGAAGCTTCATGGGCAGATACATCTCCCAGGAAGGCTGTAGCCAATGAGTGAAAAGGGGACTTGATTGTTCCTGGCTTCTCGTTCTCTTAAGGAGTGGGAGAGGAGAGAGAGTAGCTTCAAGTTTTCACTTGGCCACAAACTGCCAAAAAGCATTGCATTGATTTTGCTGTTATGAGTAAATTTAGCAACCAGACAGATTAGAGAATATGGAATCTGTGAATCATGAAGATTAGCTGAATGAGTATGTTCTATGTGAATAATCTACTTATTACATGGGTATGCATGTGTGTGCATATCTATGTATATGCTAATAACTCAACCAGGAATCAATATTACGCTGTTTTAACTGAATTTCTTCTCTAAGAAACCCTCAACACTAGGAGTGCCTTCACCTAATTGGTGGAGGCCCACCTGCGATATGAAAGTCAACCTCCTATAGACAAAGTGACTATAGATGAAGAGACTCCTATAGATAAAGTTGTAGACATTATCCACATTCACAGTTGTTTATATAAGCACTTAGATTAGTATTTCATTAAGTTATCAGGGTCCTATAGAGTACTCAACACAATAAGTAATGTTCATATCATACAAACAGTGCTAGCCTGAAGTTAGAACAAATAGAATTTGAGAATGGCGTGTGTGTTGGAGTGTGGTGTATATGTGTGGGAGACATGTGCATGTACCATGGCACATGCATGGTGACCAGAGGACAACTCTGTAGAGTTGGCTCTCTCCTTTCACCTTCCAGTGGGCTCAGGCTTTCACAGTAAGTCCTTTTATCCACCGAGCCATCTCCCTGGCCTGTAGTTTCTCTATTCTTGGTCTTTGGCTGCACACCACAAGGTATCTCCACTGGCTGTTTCCACGGGGGGAGGCTATGCATCATCCTTCCTTTCTTCCTCTCTCCCCACCAGGGAAGGGTAGAACCACTCTCATTTCATTATTTCCCAAGCTTGCATCTCCAGGTCATCACCTGCCATTGCAAGGAATTAAGTCCAGGGCTTTCTCGGATAGTGTGGCTAATTAATTGATGGCTCATCTTGTTTTACTTAGGTGGGAGTCAGAAGCAAAAGGCTAATACGTTATTGATTTGAGATTGCTTGTTAAGTATGGACAAGACTGGAGTAGGCTGAGAGATCCAGGGGCAGAATGGGCACAAGTCAAGGCAGGGCAGTGAGGAGAATGAAGACTGCAACCTTAGAATGAAAAATCGCCCTAGAATGACGGGACGTCAAAATTCACGTCTGTGTCTGAGACAGAAAGGTAGGCAGTGGTCACATCATCAGATACTTGACTGGAAATAGGAGTGATAAGGAATATCACAACAGCTTTGGCATGGCTGTTTCCTTCAAAAATTCCCATTGGGTAAGAAACTTAACTATGTTTGGAGACGGGCCTTTTCAGGCCGTTAAGTATCAATCAGGTTAGGTTGTTACGATTGAAAACTGAGAGGAACTGGAGAACGTTCATGGTTAGTACAGGTGTGGTACCCTACACTGCCTCTGGACCCTGTAACATGAAGGCGCTAACTAGAAGTGGTCTCCTAACATTTTCCTTGTTTCATTTCTGTTTCTGTGGTAAAACACCCCAACAGAAGCCACTTAGGAGGGAAAGGGTTTATTTTGGTTCACACTTCCAGGATATTGTTCACCATTATAGAGATGTCAAGTAAGAAGGGACTTTGAACAGTCAGTCACACCCACAATCAAGAACAGAGAGAAATGCATGCATGTGTGCTTAGTGTCCAGCTAGCTTTCTCTATGTAGTTCAGAGCACCAAGCCCATTTTCAAACTGGGTCTTTCCCCATCTGTTAAGTCAAGGCTATCCCCCACAGTCATGCTCACGGGCTAGCCTGATCTGGGCAGTCCCTCACTGACACTCTCTTCCCATGGGTGATTCTACTTTAAGTTGGCAATTAAAGGTCACCGCCACAAACATCTAGAACCCTAAGTTAAAACAAAGTTGTTTTCCTGAAATGTATCCAGTCTGTGGTGTCGTGCTAGGAGCCATAAAAATGCATGAAATAAAATGAATAAGGTATTTTGTTTGGTTTTTGTCCCCCCTCCCCTTCCCGAGACCTAACTTCCTTTTCTCCCTCAAGAATTCCCTCCAAATCCAGTTTGAGCTTCACAGTCTTTGAATATGATGTCATGCCTTGAGAACTGAGAGGAAGGTCTGGGATCCCAGAGTGCACCAGGAAGGAGAAGAAATATAATCCAGCAGGAGAAGTTGACGACTAAATGCCTAACCAGTCACTAAAGGGTAAATGAATTGCTCCATTTTTTTTCAATCTCCACATGAGTGAATGACCAGGGGGACATCTATTAGGCCGTGTCACTGAAGCATGGCTGCTGGGACTCCTTGCAGCTGCACATGTGAAAACAGTCTCTTCTTTCCCTCCCAGAGAGACCCCAAGAGCTGAATGTTCCCCTGCTCTGTTCTCCAGCCTGTAGAATACAGGGAACTCAAAGCACAGGCTGGAAAAAGGCGCTTTTCCTTTTGTTCTTCCTCTGTAGAGCTTGGGGATTGGGGGAGGTATTTACAGGCAGTTCAGGTGAAAATGGATGTTGAGTAGTTCTTACTTTCTGCAAAGAAAGTAAAGGAAGAAAAAAGAAACCTTCCACAAGTTGCCTCCAGGTGCATTGCAAATGGCATGTTGATTGACTCAACTCAAAAAGAAATTAGGGATGCAAATGTGTTTGAGAGAATTATTATCCAAATCACAACATCCTCTTCAGACACTTTTATGATTGAATACTAAAAAGAACTTCCAGCAGAGTGCTTCCCCAAAGTAGTGAATGATCAACTGGCATGAATTCTCTTCTAGCCCTCTTCCTGTCTTCTCCGCATCTGCTGTCAATTCAGGTCTGTTTGCATGTGTAATTCATACACATTTCATGGTGGCCTCCTATCAGAATGCAACGAGGTTTTATATTTAAAACTATTAATACTTAAAAAGAGTCATGAGGCTTACAATTATGGGTAGAGATAGCTGTTATTAGTGTCTTAAAGACCATGGGGTGGGGACAGTGTATCCCAAAGGTGAGTATGTTCCATCTGCAATGATACGGCATAATGTACTTTTCTTTTGGCTATTATGATAACCTTCTTAACCTTTTTGCTTTTAAAAAAGTATATAGCAATTAAAATACATATTTCTGTTGACCTTAATGATCAATTTATTATTTCTACTCACAAAGACCACTTACTGTGTTGTTATAACACCTCTCTCTCTCTCTCTCTCTCTCTCTCTCTCTCTCTCTTTCTCTCTCTCTCTCTCTCTTCCTGCTCAATGTGAAGGAGATAGTTTATTCTGGACTCAAATATGAGTGACCATGGCCCTGGAACACAGATTCAGGATACCCCAAATACTGTGTTCCCCAGTACTAATAGTCTCATGAAAGTTTTTCTAGTAATAGAAGAGAGAAAATTATTAACAAGACACTTCTAAATTCCCTGTGGAAGCATCAGCTAGGTAGGTTACTGGGCAGTGGGAAATCCATGCCTCAGCTGTTCTCTGATGGCATTCTTAGCCTTTAGGGTGGTGGAAGCTAGGTGTCTTATTTGTGTATCAGAAAAAGATTTAGCTAACAATCACAAGGATGTTAGGCCTCACCAGAAGGATGTTATTATCCATAAAAATTGGTAATAAATGGCAATTTAGGAGGCTAAATCCAGTTGGACCCCAACCTGTAACATTCTAGCTTCCCACAGTCACAGAAGTTCTAATAAGTCAGTAAGGTTTGGGATGTTTAACTCAGATGTGGCCTTTTTTTCCCCCCTGAGAACTTCAGTTCACACGCAACAGACCCTGGAGATACAGGGTAGTGAAGGAGATAGACAAGGATGCCATCTATGGTGGTCACATTCTACTGTGAGGAGACAGACAGATAAATAAAGACAGACAATGATGCCGTCTATGGTGGTCACATTCTACTGTGAGAAGACAGACAGATAAATAAAGCACCATATAAAAGCATCTCTGGCCCTCAGTGTCAGCTCCTCCCTGTCATCCACCAGAGGTGATTTGTCTTATCAATATTATCTGTCACTTCAAATTACTGCCTTATTCAATGGAATGCCACCTGTGAATTCCTAACAGAAATGTGTGTTATATATGTATAGGTTTAAGAAGCTTTCACAGTAATAGGTTTTCGTAAGGTTTTAAAAAGGCCTTTCTTTTTAGTTATGTCTCCCATAGTTGAGGAGCTGGTGGAGTTGGTGGCTGCTGGAAAAGGGATAGTCACCTTTCTCCTAAGATATAACTCTTAAGATATGGTAGGTTTACCATGCCCCCGAACTTTGGGTATGAGAGCGAGAGAGAGAGAGCAGGAATATGGGTGCATTGGAACAGGGAGATACATCAGGAAGATCCATCTGAGGAGTGTTGGGTAAGGGGGTGAAGGATCAAAATACATGGTATGAAATTCTCAAGGTATTAATAAAAATTTTATTTAAAATATATGGAGTTAGAAGGAGACAAAAAAGATGTGGAGAAATTCTGTTGTTGGTATGTGTGTGGGGGTGTGGGTGTGTTTCTATGTGTAGAAGTTTATGTGCTGTGTATTTGCCTGAGAAAGCCAGCAGGCCAGCAGTCTCTCCACGTTATTCTTTGAAACAGATACCTTCATGAACTTGAAGCTTGCCTCTTTGGCTAGACTAGCTGGCCAGTAAGCCCTGGTGTTCCTCCTACATGAGGCTAGGTTTACAGTTACATACAGCCATACACAGCTTTTATATAGGTGGCTGGAGATTCAAACTTAGGACCTTAAGCTTATGCTATAAACACTGTACTGACTATGCTATCTCCACAGGCCCCCAGTGTGTATCTTCATAAGTAATGCACAGGTTGAATTTTTCTGTGCTCATTGAAGGATAGTCATCAGGCAATTCTGGAAAAACCATGCTGTTATTTTACTGGTACACATTAAATTCTTTCATCATCTTTGTTCTTACAGGTTTCTAAAAAGTAAGAAACATGCATAAAAGCCCACAAAGAAGTATTTGTATTGATCCACAATGATTCACTTGATCAACGAACCACAATTATGTATTACAAACCTTTAAAGTGATGTGCTGTGGTTTCCAGTACTCCACCATATGGAAAGGATCCGTATTGGTTTTTAGGTTGGCTGAGTCCCTCACTGCCCCCATTTCCTGCAGCTTTAGCATTCTTGATTTCCTCAAGTATGGCAAACTGAAGGCAAGAAGGTTAGTATCCACGGGGCAGAGCTATCTGTCTGTGACCTTGGACTTTTCCTTCATTTGACGGGATTTACCTCTCTTCTCTTCCTAGAGGCAAAACACTGTTTTGGAGGGAGGTTTGTGTGAAGTAATGAATGCATGATATCAAGAGTGGAGATTTGATGACTTTGCTAATTGAGCAGGCACAGGCTGGAGTTAAAACCTTAGAAGCAAAGCAGACTCAACCCAGTGAAACACCCGCAAATGTGACACAGTGCCCGTGCTTCTGGTTTCCTTGGTACTGATGTGACATTCTTGTTCCTGGAGGTGAGAGAAAGAGACTCAATTTTTTTCCCACTGGAGCAAGTTCTGAAATATAAAATTGTACTCATTAGTAACAGAACCCTGTTTAAAAAGGATTTTATTTTACCACTTGAATAAGGTACCCTCAATACACACATTTTCCCTGTTTTGTCGCATATTGTTTATGCATTTAGAATTGTATTCTTCCTTTTGGAAATAGCAGCATTTTGCGGGGGGGGTGCTATAGTGGACTGGATGTCAGAATTATAGATTGCAGAATTTAAAACCAACTCTAGAGAAAGCTGTCACACACACTTAGCCACATTGCTTTTCATCATGTAGATCGAAGGATTCTTAGCTGAGCTCCATGTTGCCCTGATAGCAAAAGTCTTCACTTGTTTAACTAGTCCATACCACTCAGGTGAGACTACTGGCTTCTCAGATCTGGCCCACTCCCTCTTTGTCCTTTTTGCATTGGATAGACCAATTGTCCACCAGTGAATTATATAAATATCCACAGAAGAGGGAGGAAGACATTAAAAGCTTATTTTTACCTTTTAATTTCATGTCTGAATTCCATCTTTATTACAATCATATTTACATAGGAGGGCTATGTGAGCTACTGAAGAAAATGTCAAGATCCTTTCAAAGCAATTCTGTGCTGCTTCCTTTGCTCACCACCTCCCTGCATTTGTTCCATGATGCTTATATATCAGAAACCAATGCACAGCACAAAAATGATTTTATTTTATTTTTTATTACTTGAAGCTGATTCTTTTTAAAAAATATTTATTTATTTGTTTATTTATTTATTATGTATACAATATTCTGTCTGTGTGTACATCCGCAGGCCAGAAGAGGGCACCAGACCCCATTACAGATGGTTGTGAGCTATACCATGTGGTTGCCGAGAATTGAACTCAGGACCTTTGGAAGAGCAAGCAATGCTCTTAACCACTGAGCCATCTCTCCAGCCCCTTGAAGCTGATTTTTAAATACCTTTTCCCCCAGGGCTTCTGTGAGGTCTACATACTGAGGTTTAGACCCTCTCAGAGAAATCCATCCTTATTCTTCCTTTGGGACCTTCCTGTCACTGGTGCTGGGCTTCTGATCCCTTAAGTCTTTCTCTTAAAATCCCTTTACTAGGGGATTTAGCTAATCGCCTCATTTTAAACCAGTCTTTTTGTAGGTCTGTGCACTGTTCATTAGTGGTGTACCATTATATAAATTTGATAAACGTGGCACACAGTCAGCACCACCAGAGAAAATAGAATAGGGAAGCTACATTTAAATCTCCTTTGTAGTTAACAGCTACCCTCAACCCTTTGCCACTTACTGGTCTGCATGCCGACCTTAAACTTTGCATCTTCACGAAGACCACATCACCGAAGCAGTAAGTATAGTATCAATCTTTCGAGTCTGCTTCTTTCACGGTACATAATGTACTTGAGAGTCATTTGTATCCACACATGTTCCATTAATTTGTTCCTTTTTCTTACAGAATATTATTCTACCATGTGGGTGCTTTAGCTTTCACTCACTTGTTTGAAAATATTTAATTTTTTCCAGCTTTGGACAATTCTGAACAATCGTGCCATAAATAGTTATGTTAGCCTGTTTGCATGGATAGCACTTTTCATTTCTGATGAGTAAATACTTAAGGTGCAATTTCTGGGCCATATGGCTCCTTTGTGGTCTATATTTTGAGAAAATTCCCATTGATTTACTGAGTGCCTGTTCTGTTTTGCATCTCCACTAGGGGATGCATGAGAATGGCAGAGCTCCTCAGATATCGCTTCACACCGTCAGTCTTGCTCCCTCTCCTCTCTCTGGACAATGAAAGCTGAAGCTGAGATGGAGGAATAAAAGCAGCAGGCCTAGTGAGACAGCCCAGAGGTTGAAGGCACCTGCTACGCAGTGTGACACCCTGAGTCGTCGTCAGAGCCCCACGCAGAGAAGTGACTGTAAGAACCTGTCCCCTGGTGCCTGCATGCCCATAAACCTAGGGAAATATAAAAAGAAAAAAATTAAAGACAACATTATTTAAATTATAAAACAAAGTTTTTAACTTTGCATTTTCATGCGTTTGTGTTTGAATTAATTGCCAGTATCAAGAGCTGTCCAGTTGAGCAAGCATTTGCTTACATCTGGTTGGCCAAAAGGATGGATAAAGGAGATGTGATCCAGATAGAAAACAAAACTCTAAATGGCAAACTAGACATTAGGAGCAATAGAAAGAAAATGCACAGATTTAAATTAGTTCTCTTGCTCTGTAGTCACTACCAACTGTTCCGAAGTAACAAAGCCCCCTTGATTTACCACCATGCTACTCAGAATATTTAAAACAAGAAGAGACTATTCGCATTATAGGGCTGCCAACACCTTTGCTTCTGTTTTTAGGAAGTACATTTGATTCCTTTCTTGGAGTTTTCTTCTCCATTGCTCTTTCCTGAATGAATGGAACTCCTGATATTTTGTTTTGCTTTGTTTATTTTTTGGGGGGAATGAGTCTCACTACATATCCCAAGGCAGGCTCAAACTTTCAGTCCTTCTGACTCAGTCGCCTGTGATGGTTTTGAGTATCAGTCTGGTGGTGGTCTACCCACCCTTTAGAAGAGTTAATGGCCTTCCTGTGGTGTTTATCTTCATAGCATCACACAACCTTAGCACTTGGGGTTTGCTCATCTTGGACCTGTTCAAAACTGGCGACGGCTGGGTTATATTTTAAGTGAGGGTTCAGTTTTTATCA
This sequence comes from Bramus lutescens, assembly GCA_001685075.1. Taxonomy (NCBI): domain Eukaryota; kingdom Metazoa; phylum Chordata; class Mammalia; order Rodentia; family Cricetidae; genus Bramus; species Bramus lutescens. Next base: position 22,013 of record LOEQ01012515.1, read on the forward strand.
GTATGAAAGGAAAAGCTAGTTGTTATAATTAAATTTATTTCCCAGATTCCTTTAGGTTGTTGCCAAGTTGGAGGCCACTACAGCTTTGCCAGCTCCCCCGCAGCTTTGGAACAGTAGCTTTTTCTTCAGTTGAGCCACAGATGAAGGAGCTGGCTTGTGTGTCAAGGCCATGTGGTAAGAGAATCATCTTCAGCATCCAAATGCCAGGAGTCTGTTTAAGGTGTCTGACTTTCATACAGGAGAGGCAGGGAGGAACTGAGCCAAGCTGAGAGAACAGACTCCTGTCTCTCACACTCACGCATTGTGGGCACACACTCAGTATACCGAGAGGTGTAGTAGGCGGGCTTTCTGGCACCTTCTTAATTGTTATCTTTCCTTTCTTTTCCATTATTTTCTTCACCTTCCCTAGGTATATATACAGTTGAATTTCTGGGGTGAAAATGTGATTGGTGTTGTTAATGTAACTTTGCTGTTTGACGGTGGAGTAACTGATTACTGGATTCTTTTCTGTTTCTTCACAATGAGATAGAGAAAATTGGATGTTTTTACATGCTTTTTAATGTCTCATCTCACACTTGATGAGCCCTAGGCACTGCCCTCTGCAAGTGATACAAATGACGAGACTGACCACAGAACAGCCATATCCCCACTGTGCTTGTGTGTGAGAGAGTGACATTCTCTTTTTCTCCTTGCTGGGAGCTGCAGTGAGAGTGCCCCTCCTAAGCTCTATAAATGCTCAGGAAGATTATAGAGCTGGGATCATTAAAATCTGGCTGTAGAGCAATGATAGTAATAGAATACAATGTGTTATTACTTCAATTTTCATTTTCTGAAATGACCATGGCATTACTCATCGGAGATGCATTAGACCTTTTGGGCATGTTTTTACACAATCAAGTTTTAAGAGTAAAAACACCAATAATGTCCCCCCAAACTGGCAAGACAAATTTCCAAGTCTCGTTAATAATGGAAAATAATGACTAATTCCATGTAGTAAACAACAGCATATAAAAACAGATAATGACTTGTAAATGCATCTAATTAACTATGCAAAACTAGGCAGGCAGGAACTTGAAAAAATTGCTAACATAAAGCTTTGTATGATAGGCATTCATTAAATATTCAATGCCCTCCCTTTGTTCATTTTTAATACTCTGTATTTGGAAGATGAGTTTGTTAAAAGTCTGATCATATTAAAAAGAACAAAGTAGACTTAGTCCTTGGGTCTCCTGTTCTCATGTCTATTTTGAAAGTTAGTGTGTTGGAACAGAAATATTACAATGAAGACAAATAATTCAAGTCCCTGTTAACTGTGACTTTGAGTAAATCATTTATGTTTCTGAGCATCAAATTTTTATTCTCAGGAGAGGAGAATATTCTGAAGATCCAGGCAGCAGAGAGTGACACTGTCTTGCGGAATTGCTGGAACAGTCCAGGACTAGGCCCCACTTCATTGACTTCCTTTTGTTTTGCTTCCAGGTTGGCGGCCTCTGATTACAGTTACTTAGCTTCCCAGGTACTAGAGGGATATTTTGACCAGTAGAGACCTCAGGATCCTCTCACCCACTTCTTATGGAGAACACAGCTGCCAGGGCCTAGGCTTCTCCACAGAAAGATCGCATCACTGATGAAGATGTGGAAATACTAACAAATGCTTGTGTGATGTCTCCCCTCAGTTAGCACTCTTCACACATGTACAACTAATGCAGCTTTCCTTGCTTCTCCTAGAGAATGACCTGTGTGTGTGTGTGTGTGTGTGTGTGTGTGTGTAAAATTAAGTTTTGAGACTTCAAGAGCATTGTAACAGCTGAAGGTTATAAATACAGCAAGGTCTGGGTAGCATTTAGAGGCCAGAGCAAACCAGCTCTTTTCAGATTACTTTACTCCTGTGTATCTGTTATATTTTTTCTTTCACTAAAGTTAGCATTCAGACACATCTGGCCATCTGGAGACTTGGTCTGCACGCATGCCTAGTACGCCCTGCCTGTTGTGTGGTCTCTGTACACATGCACTGCACCCTTCTCTCTAAAACACGGAATTCCACCTGCCTTCTCTTGCAGTATAGATCCAATATTACTTTTATTTTAAAATATATATCATTTTATCAGAGTAGTTATATAAACAGTGCTAGAGAGACCCAGCGGGCGACAGACACACCATGTTGTCTTCCTTTCTTCCTCTTCCTCTTCTTTACTCTCTTCCACTCTCCCCAGTCTCCCCACCCATCTCTCTTTCTCTGCCTCTCTTTCTCTATCTCTCTATTTCTGTCTCTCTGCACCTCTGTATCTCTCACCCCATGAGGCCTCTCTGTGCTCCCTTTTCTCTCTTCCCCTTTCCTTTCCCCCAATGAAGAAATCCTCCACTTGAGTGCTGTCTACAAGGCATGTCTGTCTGTCACCGGCCTTCTCTCTAGTGCCGTTTTATAACAACTAATATGATAAAATAAGACATAATTTAAAATAAAAGTAATATTTGATTTATAATGCAAACTTCCCATTTTCTGCTATTCGGAGACAACCATTTTAACTTGGCAATTTTTAAATATTTATTTGTTTAATTATTTAGGTATTCATCTTTATGAGTTAGATACTCCTGATATTGATTTCTTTATTTTAAATTATTTTGGGGAATTTCATCTATGAAATTCAACACTCCACCCTCCTTCTCCTTGCTTAATTCTCCCACGTTCTTCCCACACCTTCTCAAATCCATGGCTGCTTATTCTTTAATTATAATTGTTATATATATGCATATAAGCTTATAAATATACCCCTCTGGTGCCTGAACTGACCTTGCCCTGTAGTCAGACTGATGAATATCTTAAGTATCACCATAGAACCTTTTTCCAGCAAATGATGGAAACAGAGGCAGAGACTGGAATTGAAGCACTGGATTGAGTTCCCAAAGGCCAGGTGGAGAGTGGGAGGAGTGAGAACACGAGCAAAGAGGTCAAGAGAACCACTGAAACAGTCTATCAGAGCTAATGGGAGCTCACCAACTCCAGCTGGGCAGGAAAGGAACAAGCATAGGTCCAAACTAGTCCATCTGAATGTGTTTGGCTGGGGCAGAGTGAGGGGCCACTGGTAGTGGCATCAGGATTTATCCCTGCTGCTTGTACTGGCTTTTGGGAACCTATTCTCTTGCTCAGTCTAGATACAGTAGGGAGGACCTTGGAACTTCCCCAAAGCAATGTGCCTTACCCTCTCTGAGGAGTGGATGGGGGGGGGCGGTAAATGGAGGGAATGGGAGGAGTGGAGGCAATGGGAACTTGGATTGGTATATATAATGAAAAAGATTGTTTATTTTTTAAAAAAATAGAAATAAAATAAAAGAACTGTGCATATGATTGGTTAACTTGAGGACAATCTAATTTTTCTGGTTCCTAGAAGTTTTTTTTTTTGTGTGTGTGTTTTATTTTTTTAATTGATTTTTATTGAGCTCTACATTTTCTCTGCTCCCCTCCCTGC
>LOEQ01012518.1:0-28470 GCA_001685075.1 Bramus lutescens
GAGAGAGAGAGAGAGAGAGAGAGAAAATACAAGACTGGGGTCTGGCATAGGCTTTTGAAACCTCAAAGCCCATCCCCCAGTGGTGCCTCTTCCAAAAAGCCACACCTCCTAATCCTTCCCAAACAGTTCCACTATCTGGTGACTTTGCATTTAAATATATGTCCCTAAGGGGGCCATTCTCATTCAAACCATCACAATGAGCCTGGTATGAATAAGTGTCCTCCTGACTGTTACTACAGGACCATGGATATGATGGAGGCCTTGTCATTAGCTGCTCGGTACAGCTCAGTTCTGTATTCTAAGCCAGTGTTTCTGGTATCCACATCCACATATGACAGAGGACTTATTTATAGAATTGTTTGTGGTGTTTGGGGGTGTATGTATGAGTGTGGTGTGTGTGTGGTGTGTATGGTGGATTATGGGGGGTGTGGCTGTTGTGTGTATGTGGTGTGTGTGTGTGTGTGTGTGAGAATGTGGTGTATGATGTATGGGGTGTGTGTGGCAAATTGAATGGTGTAGTGTGTGGTGTGGTGTGCATGTGTGTTTGTGTGGTGTATGGTGTATGTGTGTGTGGTGTACGGTATGGTATGTGTGGTATGGTATATGGTGTGGTATGTATCTTGTAGGGGGTGGTTAGGGAATGTGAGGGGGTGTGGTGTATGGTTTGGAGTGTGTGTGTATGTGTGTGTGTGTGGTAGGGAATGCATGTGGGATGTGTGTGTTTTGAGATGGAGTCTAGGCCTAGGCCAACTCTGAACTGTGGATACCCTAGCTTGTGCCTTTGGATGCCACACTAAGATCGCAGGTGTGAGGCATCACGCTGGTCATAAAAGTTGTTTTTTAGCAGGCGCTCTGTGACCACTCCCTTCCCATACAGGCTGTAGGAGCCCCTCTGCTCTGTTGGTGCCGCAGACTGGTGACTAGGAGCAGAAGGAACAAGAGTATGTAAACATTAATGGTCTTCCAGAATGCTCTCATCCTGCCAGCTGGAGGGCTTGGACATAGTTTACCCAAACAGTCGTCGCCATGGAGGCAAGGAAGCCTGGAGTCCTGTTGCCAGCAGGATCCAGCATGGCTCTAGCATAGGGAGGGACGGGAGGGGGGTTTGGGCCTTGTAGGTCCTTAGAGGGGACGATTTGAAATGCTCTAAGAGCACGGGCCAAGAGGCTGGCAGGCTCTCTCGGACCAAGCACGGCCAAGCCTCGTGCAGCCACCCCACTCTGGATCCCCAGGCTAGCCTCTCGCAGCAGGAGGTAGAGAGGCCAAGCATTTTTGGTTAGGCTGCCCACAGCCACATTGCTCATAAAAAATAAAAAAATAAAAAAACAATAGCCAGGGCCAAAGGCCTCTCTGCCTGGTGTATTCAGCCCTAGAAATGTCTTTTCAGAGCTGGTCTCCTCTTCTCTAAGCTATTAGGTCCTTGGGGGAGTCAAGGTATGGCTGAAGCATGATGCCAGTTGATCATGGAGTCCTGTTACATCAAAAACCAAACAGAGGACCTTCCTGGAGACAGAAGAGAGTCTAGCTTCTTGGAGTTGGGGACATCAGAAATCCAAGGTGTCCCCAGTGATGATTAACCGGTATCATCAGAGTGTTAGGGACACAGCCTGGGTCCCCGCAACTCAGACAAGTTAGATCCAGCCACCCATCCTCAACATAACCGTTTAAACAGGTAATAGTAACAACCACAGAGAGAGATTTAGTCAGTGTGACTACATTAGAAAGAGGAGTGAAGTTGTCTTAGTGACCTCAAGTTCATCTCCAGAGCTCTGACATGAGGTTTAGCCTTAAGCAGAGGGCAGAGAGCAGATGCCCATCGTTGACCCGTCCTCGTCTGGGCTCTAGTCTCCTTCAAAGTGGCCTGACCAGCTGTCAATGCTGTGAAATTTCCTTGTGGGAAGCAATTTCACCTCTGGCTGCCACCAGAGAGTCATCCTTTCTGCTGAGATGGGACTGTGCCTTGCCCAAAGTTACTTTATATTATATAAAACACTGGGTTTTTTTCCATACTTGTGCCTTGCCTCAAGAGAATCCATTTTACAAGCAGCTTGTTGAGGGTGGAAGCTGGTGTGCACTTGGGCAGACATATGAGTGGAACCACCTGCCTGGCCTTACCCAGACAGCATAAACTGGTAAATGACTTTTCCTGGGAATAGAAAGCATACTGCCCTATAAACTTTTTTTTTTAGATTTATTTATTATGTATACAGTATTCTGCCTGCGTGTATGCCTTCAGGCCAGAAGAGGGCACCAGATCTAACTATAGATGACTGTGAGCCACTATGTGGTTGCTGGGAATTGAACTCAGAACTTCTGGAAGAGTCAGTGCTTTTAACCACTGAGCCATCTCTCTAGCCCGCCCTATAAACTCATTAGGGTAAGCTGGGGCTGTAAGATCACACGGGCATGTTAAAATCATATCCAGAAAGGCCAGAGAACTCAGCAGCTGTAAACTGTGGAAAGGACACCATGAAGAAGACACTCAACCCTGTGATGGCTCAGTGTTCTGCGGCACCTTGTCCTCTTTGTCTCTCTAACCCGTTGTAGACGTTTTGAAACCTTCCTGTATACACCAGGGCTGGACAGGCTTCATGATGTCCATGGTCACACAAGTCATGGCAGAGATTCCCTCAAAAACTTGTTTTCATGTCTCAAAGGTTCAGCTGAACCTCTATGGTTCTACAGAACACCCCAAAACCAACACAATTCAACTTTCCCTACCACGGCAGATAGCCAAATAGTCCTACATAACTCCAAATTTGCTCAAAAAAAATCTTCCAAATTGACAATGCCAGTCACATAAACAGTATCATGCCCAAATGGTTCAACAGAACCTCAGAGGCTCAGAATAAATTAGAAGACAAAACCCCCGAATGACAGTCATCAGAGTGATCCAAAGCAAGCAACAGCTCAAAAGAGCCCCCAGCTACAAGAAAGGCAGCGTTCATTCCAAGTGTATGCTCACAGAGACGCCCACTGGGGTCAGAGACTCTCAGGAGTCCAAAACAAAGCACACATTCCTCCGCATTGCCAGGCTTGATGGAGCACACCTGTAATCTCAACGCTGGTGGTTGAAAGAGGAGGATTGCTATAAGCTTGAGGTCAGTGTAGACTGCATAGTGAGTTCCAGGCCTGCTCCGGGTACTGAGTACTACTTAGTATGGGAGGGAGAGGGGAGGGAGGAACTTGACACCAAATTAACCCAACTGGCAGAGGGATTTTGGAGGACAGGCCACAGGCCTGACCCCAGCCTTGACAAATCAGAAGGGACATTGGCCTCCCCAGATGACCTATAAGGGACAGAGAAACGGACAGGACTGGGTTGAAAATAGATGGTCTAGTTCTGGGAGCAGCAATTTGTGACTTTAAAGAGTTGGAATTTTTATGTGGCATGATCGAATGAGAATCAAGTACTATAAACTGTGCACATATCTGTGGGGCACGATTGCACAGCTTCGGGTGCTCAGACACTAGCATCAAGAGACAAAACTGTAGCAGATATAGTTTAAAGGTAACAGGGCTCTGCTCTGTGACTCCAGTTGGGGATAACTACTTCTAGCAAGTAGCAGTTTCCTGCGAGTGGGGGATCAACAGGCCTTTGAGGACCAAGGACGCGGAACGGACTCAGAGATGGATCTATAGTCGGTTTTCTTGCAGTCAGGTGGTAGAGCCTCCTTATCACACTGACTCGGGTGGACTGGCCTCTCTTGGTGTGGAACTTCCTAAATGATTACTTCTTTTAATGTCTCCATGGTAGCCTGTTCTGGTCCATGAGCCTTGCACAGAGGTCTGTCCTACACAGAAGCCTTCTTGCCATAACTATAGCTTAATGCATTCTTTCTGGCTATGACCCTTCTCTCTACCCCTCCCCAGAGGTTGGCTTCTATCCTAGGTCTCAATGAAGGACTTGTAGGTTGGGGATCATGCACGGGAAGAGCCTTAGCCATGGCCTCTCTGTGGTCTGGCTTCTGGTACGTGGCACAGAGATTCTGAAATTCTTTTGTGATGGTGTACACAGTTCTAGTTTCCTTACATTGCCTGGCGTTCCCTTGTACCATACACGACTATTTGTGCACAGATGACCAGATGGTGGCCATTTGGAATTCATGATATTGACCGTCATGGGCAGAGCCTCATGTACACATCCTGGTATCAGTGGGGTTTTGTTTCTGTGGTGTAGTCAAGTAGTGTTGGGCTGAAGAGCAGTTACGCTTATTGCCCAGGCATTGGTCCTCAGGCAATAAGGCTTTGCTTACATATTCCCAGAGATTTATTTTATGACTCCTGGAATTGGCCACACAGGTGGGGAGAGCATCACTCCTGACCTAGACCGTGACTTGGAACCTTGGAATCATGCTGAGGCAAACCCAGGTACACACTGTATTTCCAAAGCAAGCTGTGTATGAGGCATCTGTCCCACATCCCATGCTTGGTCTGATGCATCTCGCTTCATCAAATGGTTCTGTTGGTGGCAATGCCATCACACACCTCTTTCCGAGCCTATCGCCCCTTCATGTGTGTTCCTATATGAGCACCTGCATAAATCTGAACAAATAGGAGGCCAAGGTTTTAGAATTTGTGTTTTAGAATTTTTCTGTTTTGTAATTTATAATTTGTATTTTGTAAGCCATTTAGAGTTTTATTTGTTATATTGTGTTAGATAAAGGCCAGGGTTTTAAAAGTCTGAATCTAATAACTGTTGGAAATACTTTTTTCCAATTGAATTATTTTTGCACTCTATTAAAAGTTAATTTACCAAGAAAGCAACCCTGATGATGTCTCTGTAATTCTAGCTACTCAGAAGTCAGGCATGAGTCAGAGGCCAGCCTAGACAACTTGTGGAGAACTTATCAAAAACCAGTCATGGCGAGAAGGATAGAAAGTGGGGGCAAAGAGAGGGGCAAGGAAGACAATCTACCAAATGTATCTGACCTGTTTGTTTCTAACGTGGCTTTTAAAGAAACAGTATAAGATGTTTTCCTCTATTCAGGGCTGCTCCATTCTGTCTGGCCACTGCACATAAATACATATGCACATACTTTAGGACCCAGAAATTGCAGCCCAGGCGTTGGTCCTTGGGCAATAAGGCTTTGCTTACATATTCCCAGAGATTTATTTTATAACTCCTGGAATTGGCCACACAGGTGGGATGAGCATCACTCCTGACCTAGGCCATGACTTGGAACCTTGGAATCATGCTGAGGCAAACCCAGGTACACACTGTATTACATAACATTCCTGAAATGATTGATTATGGCCATGGAGAATAAGCCAGTGGCTCTGAAGGCTGCAGAGGATCCCAGGAGGTATAGGATCTATGTGAATGACAATTGAGCTTAAGGCAGGCCTACAACCCATCAGAATGGCCACTCTGAGGGCTGACCGTGACATGGGACAAATATCTTTTAGAGAACATAAAGCAATAGACCAACAGAGAATGGCTTGCCAATTCTGGAACAAGGTAGATAGGCACTCTTCTCCAGCCCACACATTCTTTATGCAACAACTGGGATACAGATGTTTGTAAGAGCTTAATCTGTCTGTGATTGCTCAATCCAGAAGCAACCCAGATGCCCTTCAAAATGATAGGAGGTGAACAAACTCTAAGAGACTCACAAAATGCTATTGACCACGATTGGGTAAAACTCAATATAACTATGCTGCCTAAGCAAACAACGGGTAGTAAAAGTGTTTCCCACTTAGATCAGATTGCAAAGCCTGAAAAACACAATACTAGGAAGACATGTTATCTAGGGAGAAGAGTAGGAAGGGGGAAAGCTTTGGGGTGACTGGTGAATCCATGATCTTGACTGTGGCTCTGCATTCATGCATAAGACTTACAAGACCCTTAGATACATCTCAGATGCAGATCTTCCACTGGGTGCCAAGAATACATGAACAGAGATAGCTATGACCCTAAAATGCATGAAAATTTACCTTCCAGAGAAGTGAGTTGAGGTCAGCAAGTTGTAGAGAATCGTCACCAGAGGCCACGGGTCTCAGAGGCGCTGTGGTATGGGGTCAGGTGTGTTTAAACCTTAGGACTAGCGAGGACCCTAAAATGTACTGCTAAGCATGCTAACCCACATACTATTTTGTGTTGCTCATGGGAAGGATGAAATAAGTGGCTGTACCTTTAAAAGTCTATACCAGTCCCATACGCCGCAGCAGGGGGGTTTCCCAGTGAGGCAGGCACCCACTCCATCACATCTTCCTTTTGGTCCTCATCATCCTCTCCCTGGATTCAAGGCCACATCCTATTTCACCAAACTACTTGAAGAGTTGACAAACTGAGAAAAGGGAATGCAAGTGTTACCTCCATCCACTGGGAACCTTCCCAGGGACCTCTGAGAATTTCATGGATGTAGATTCAAGCAAAGAAGTCAGACGAGAGTATGCTGTGGTTTTATCTCACCATCTAGAACAGGCTTAGGGATCCAAGTAAGGCAGAAGTCAAGTTTGCCTCTGAGATAGCCCAGAGGACACCTGGCGTCTGGCTATATGTGTGTCTCTATCAAGAAAGCCTGTCTGCGTGGGGACCTCTCAGAGAGACATTGGGTAAAAACAATCACGAGTGAATAGAAGCTGCTGTCCATGTTTCCCAACCATCTCAGCCAGCCTGAGTCATCCATTCCCAGTCCAGCCTTGGACCCACAAGTCATCCTCCCTCCTGGTCAGGAGTCATCTCCTCACAGACCCCCAATGCCCAAGAACCCTCTGCTTTGGCCACTATGACTTGGTTAACTGGTATGCCCTCATTGCCTCTCAGGAACATGCTCATCTTCATGGGTGAGCCTGCTGTCAAAGCTCGTGACCACAGCCACCCTTAATCCCACCCCTTTGAGGTGGGCCTTGGATGCTTCCACTCTGTAGCCCAGCTCAGATCCTTGACAGTAAATAGCATCCCAAAACCTCAGCACCACCGAAATTCAAAAGGAATGCAGTCAGACAAGGATATGGGACATCCAGGGACACTGAGCCCTCAGGCACAGGCATCTCAACATAGAGGCCAGGACAGTCTAGGTGGGCCTGGATATCATGCTGGAAATTCAAAGGGAATAACTTAGAAAGAGCTCCCTTTGTGCATCTGCCTGACCTGAGGGGTGGACTTTTCCCACCTTACGCAGTCTGGCAGAGGTCTGGCAGCTAGCCGACTGGTGGCCAGTGACACATTTTAGAATGGACCATGGAGCAGAAACAGGGGCTCAGCCTGGGCTGGGCTCCAGGTTCCCCAGGAACTCTTCTGCCCTTGCCCCATGCTTGGTTGGGCCAAGAGGCAGTATCACATGGCATCCTTGGTGGCTGAAACCCAACATGTGTGGCAGATAAACAGACCTAAAACCAAAACATCTCCTCTGAGCCCAGGACTCCACTGGGACCCAACATTCTGTACATGTAAGTCCAACATGACCGCAGGAACACATGACCACAGCATGACCAATCACCCTGACCCCGGGGGGGGGACATCCAGGATGGCCCCAGGGCTGTCTCAAAACCAATTATGGTTTCCTATTAGAGAGCCAACAATCCAGGGTGTAAGGAGAAAGAGGTTGCCGTGGGGGTGGGGATGCATGGCACTCAGCTACCCAAAGAAAGAGTCGGCGTGCTGAAAACGCTAGTGTCATCAGGGGGTCAATGCCTTGGCAGTATCATTGGGGCTTGGGTACAAGGACTATCGGGGTGCAGTCATCATTTAGAGTAGAGTCATCCTGGGTGGCGATGCACACCTGCACTTGTGAGATGGCTCAAACCATACTCATACTCAACTCATAGTTCTCAATGACCTGCAGTGCACAATACTGCCCCAGCCCCCAAAGAGTCCACTCTCTGCACATAGGTTGAGAAACAAGGGCAGGACACACCCAGAGCACTTCAGCAAACAGTGGCAATCTCACCATTGCCTCCCTTATGCCCCTGGCTCAGGAAGCTACTCATGAGCATGAGGCAGGGACTCCATCTAGAACTAGCCATCCTGGGACAGTGGGGGACCAGGTAGCTTGCACTAGGACTTGAATGGTTGGTCATGGCGATCGCTAGTCCTCTGTGGGAGCTGGACATCCCTGGGGTACAGTGTCCGGATGGGAACAGCACATCTCCCAAACCCCAACAACTCAGACCCCCAAGGTCTAAAGGTTCTTACTTCCTTTACTCACAGCTTCTGGAGGTGATGGAGGTGGGACAAAGGATAGCTGCAGGGTCTCCATGTGCAGGACAGAAGCTTCTCCTCAAGTGTGTGGCAGATGTAATTCCTCTCCTGGCCCAGGGCCTGGTAGTTGGATCCTGTGGATTCTGGCGAGGACAGTTAGGGCTTGGCACCCTCTGGCCTTGGCTTAAGTCCCAGCCTCCAAAGCCTCAGCTCTGAGTTTCTGCCTAACCAAGGACACAGGAAGCCCCACACTGGGCCGGACAGAGGGGCACAGTGACCGGAACAAAGCACTTAGTGTCAACACAACGGGTGTCGACAAAATCAGGAACAGGACTTCCGTGGGCACCGAGGGTGTGAAACCCTTGGAAGGGGAAATAAATTCACCTGCAAGAGAACAGAGGAGAGAATGATGCTCCCTTGCCTGGAACAGAGCTGTCTTTGCACGTGAGACAGATGTACTTTTCATTTCCATGTGGGGAAACTGAGGTGGAGAGGCTACTAGCCTGCCATGGGCTCGCTTCTACCAGCCTTGGTGATGTCACCCAGGAGTGTGGAGCACTGGCAGTGCAGACACTGGGGCAGCTGTTGTCTGAGGCGCTGCCTCCTCTCAGGTACAGTTTCCCTCTGCCTGACTCCTGGGCTATACTTCCTCCCCCTGTCCATCCATGAGCTGGCTCACATCCAGGGCCCAGGGAGGCTCCAGCTAGTCTATGAGCTGAGGAGGCCATGGCTGAAGCTTCTCCCCTGTGCAAGGCTGAGGTCCCAGCACAAGCTGGGCCAGCCCACTCCTCTGGCAGACCAGGCAGTACCCACAAGAACATTCTTCCTGGCCGTAGTGTCTCCACAGAACCCATAAAAACAGACTCTCGACGGCCTCACACCTCAGGAATGCAGCTGTCTTCCCAGACAACAGAATCTTGGGCTCAGCGGTGGTCAGGCCAAAACCCTGTGCCTCACGTGTTCTGGAGCTGACAAGATAAATAACTGTCACTTCCAAAGAAAAACAGAAATTCCACTTTTCTTTTAAATACCCTGGCTACACATGGAGCTAATGTCTCTAAATCTGGAGGAACATGAAGTTTCTCTTCCAGGAATCTCCTTAGCTCTGCGGGCTGCCTCAGAGCCTGTTCCACGTTCCTCCAGCAGCAGAAATGGTCTGAGTTCACACCACTCACACGGACAGGCAGCCCTTCTCAGGGATCTGGGCTTGTGTGCTTGAGGCTTCTTAGGAAGGGTCCCGGGTCTCAACAGAGCTGGGGATGGACAGTGAAGTACGGTGCAGCCAAGACCCACTGAGTCTGCACTGGGAGGCAGATGGTTCCTAAGCTGCTGGTGAGGCAGTCTGAACTTGGCCAGGCTGGGAATTCTGTCAGATTGAGATGTAATAAACCCGAGTCATGATTACTAAGGACAGTGATGTGCATGGGTATAGCACAAGCCGCCCACCCAGTGATGGTGAACGCTGGGCAGACTGGGGAAAAACAGGTCTCTGTGGTGAAGCATCGACCATGAAATGAGGGCTAGGCATCTCCACAGAAGACCCACGGGCCTCGACAGGCCAGGAGGAGGGCACAAAGGGAATAAGGTACTTGTGAGCCCGGAACGGTGGAACAGCCATGTAGCATGCCTACAGATGGCTAGACCTCCTTCACAGTCCCTAGCCTCAGGGCAAGAACCAAGGGTCCCCCTCTAGGAATTGATATTTTCTTGCTAAGTAAGGCCCACCGGGGAGGTACTTTCCTCTGCCAGGAAGGGGAGCTGTGTTTTGTTATTTGTTTCATTTGTTTTGGGCAGCGTTTTGCAAGCCCCACGCAGTTGCTAGTGACAAACATGAAGGCTGAAGGCATAGAGGAGAAGGCCTGGGACTCTGCAGAGGCCTGGGATAAGTGGGAAGGTGAGATCTCCCATACTCTGGGCAGTGGCGTGATCACCTGCAGCAGATGGTAGACTAAGAACACACACAGAAGAGGAGAGCCCAGGGACTGTCTCGGTGGCACCCAGGGACTGTCTAGGTGGCGCCCAGGGACTGTCTAGGTGGCGCCCAGGGACTGTCTAGGTGGTGCCCAGGGACTGTCTTGGTGTCGCCCAGGTACTGTCTCGGTGGCTTTCATCTGCCGCTGTTACTCATCATCCGCCTCTTCTGCTGATATTCATTCTTACTGAGGGGACAGTCTCAACCTAGCAACCTTTTAGAGGGCATCTCAAGGTGGCACCACCACATCCGCTCTTGAGTTTCTAAACATTGTCGTCAATCCAGAAAGGCACGTGCCCCTAAATAAGCACCCTCCATTCCCTTCCCTGGCTACTCAGACTGTTTCTTATTTCTATGGACTCAACTTCTGTCTTCACCGGTGTTAGGAATATTTCTTAAGATGAGCTTCCCTGCCAATGCAAATAATTCCAATCAGACCAATTAGACCAATTAAAAGATGCCCGTGTTTAATTAATGCAGCGCTCTTGGGTGGCCTGGAAAAGCAGGGCAAGGGAAAGACAGCAGGGGAGACCACGCAAAACCCAGAGACCACGCAAAACCCAGAGACCACGTGTTCCTTTCCTGGGCCACAGCCTAATAGCTTGTGGGAGTGGTCCTGACCCTCCCTGGGGAGGGGTCAGCGCTTGGTGGGCTTTCCCGGAGGTGGAGTCTGGACTAAGGCAACTTCCAGGGGAGGGGGCTTGAAATGGAGCTTCCTGCTACATTCCTGCTCCATTGGAACTCCAATGGGTGCCAGGGGCTGGGGTGACACTTTCGCCCAAACAGTCGGTGCTTTATTGCTGTGAGGAGATGCCATGGCAACCCTTACAGAAGAAGTATTTAATTGGGGCTTTGCTTACAGTTTCAGAAGTTTAGTCCATCATCATCATGGCAGGAAGCATGGCGGCACCCAGGCAGATATGTGCTGGAGGAGGAGCTGAGAGTTCTATACCGGGATCCACAGCAGCAGGAAGAGAAAGGATACACTGAGCCTGGCTTGGGCCCTTGAAACCTCAAAGCCCACCCCCAGGGACACACTTCCTCCAGCAAGGCCGCACTTCCTAATTCTTTTAAATAGTACTGTTCCCTGTTGATCAAGCATTTAACTATATGAGCCTATGGGAACCGTTCTTATTCAAACCGTGGCAGCTGCTTGAGACATTCCACAAGAAAAGAATCGTGTGAAGTTATCTGTAGCTTCTCTCCATGAATACAGTGTTCTCTCAGCTCATCCCGGTTCTATTCATCAGGCCTGGAGTCTTTTTCATGGATGGACAATATCCCTTATACAATGCAGCACAATCTCTGCCCATTCCTCCGTTGCTGGTCATGTGCTATCTCCTCCATGGCAAGCAGAACAGCGGAGAACATAGTGTATGAGTTTCCTCAGGCCATGTTTCCGTTTCTCTTGGGTTTGATGATAATTTTATATTCAGGTTTTGAGGGTCTGTTAGGATTTACTTAGCAGCTGTACCATCTTACACTTCTGTTAGCGCAGCATGAGTATGAAGACATAGGTTTATACATCCTCACCCTTCACGCTTAAAGAAAAACCCCAGCCATCTCCATGACATGAGGTAGCATTTCACTGTGGCTTTGACTTGTATTCTTTTCATGGCAAATGATGCCGTCTTTCCATGTTCTTGTTGGACATCTGTAGACCTCCAAAGAAATGCTTTTTAACCTTTTCTATATGTTTGAATTGAGTTTTGTCTTTCATGCAAGAATCATGTGTGTGTGTACATATATATGTAAATGAGTGCACACACACAACATATATATAACCACACACACATATACATATAGTGGTGGTAATATCGATTGTCAGCTTGACAGAATCAACTGTGGGCAAGTTTGTGAGGGATTTGGTTAACTGAAAGGGGAAAGCTCCTCATGAACATGGGCAGCACCATTTCAGAATCAGGGATCCTAGACAGAATAAAGAGGAAAATGAGCTGACTACCAACCAGTGTCCATTTTTTTCTGCATCCTGACTCGATGCAATATAACCAGTCACTACCCACTCCAATAACCATGATTTCCCTTCTGTGACAATGACGAACTGTTCCCTGCACCTGTGAGCCAAAAGATACCCTGCCTTAAGTTGTATGTCACATATTTCAGCACAGTAATAACAGTGTGTGCATATGCATCCGTGCCTGCATGTGTGTGCACATGTGTGTGCATATGTGTGTGTTTCTGAGGTCTAAATCCAAGACCTCACACATTCTAGATCAATGTTTTACTGCTGAGCTATATCTACAGCCCTCTTTATACATTTTGGACACTAAACCTTTATCAGATAGAAGTTTTACATGTATTTTTTCCATTCTGTAGTTCTTTTTTTCATTTTCTTAATAATGCCATTGATACACAAAAGTCTTCATTTTATGCAATCCAATGCTTGTCTTTTTCAACCTGTCTACTTCGGGGGTCAGATCTAAGATTCCATTGACAAACCTAATGTCATGTATATATATCTTTATTCTCTTTCAATAGTTTTAAAGATTTTTTAGCTTTCATATTTGGGCCACGGATCCATTTTGAGTTAACTTTTATACGTGAAATGAGAAGACTCTAAATCCATCCTTTTTCATGTGGCTACCTACCCAGTTGTCTCTGAGCCAGTGAATTGGTTGCTCTTCTGACTGCATAGCCTTGGTGCCTGCCTAGCCCTGGTGTTCGTCTCCCCTGGACTCCAGTTCTGTTGCCTCTATCTGTCATGTCATGTCTGTCCTTGGGAAACCCTTCATGGTTGTTCATGAAGTGGGACATGTGAGTGACCTTCTCTGGTCTGAAAGCCTGTGTCTCCCTGAATTCATACATTGAAAGCTAACACTCACGGTGATGTGGAGGCGGGACACTGACATGTCACTAGGTCTTGAAGGCTTTGCTTATTCCCAGGGAGCCCCTCTGTTCTTCTGCTTGAAGACACACAGCAGGTAGCATTAGGAGGAAATTTTCTCATCAGACTCCCAATCTGTTGATGCCTTCATTGGCTTTTGTGCCTCTAGAACTGTGTGATAAATTCCCCTTGTCTCTAAATTGCCCGGACTAAGGCATGTTTAATGATTGAGAGCATTGTTTAATTTTGATTTTTATACTATTGCTTGGTAATTTGGGATCCCTTACAGTTCCACATGAAGCCCAGGACTGGCTTTGCTGTATATGTGTTTGAACGGCCTGCAGATTTTAACAATGTACTGAATCAGGGGCTCCCCATAGAGTGAAGGGCCTTGGGGGGTATCAAAGATGGCAGGGCAGATTTTACAGGTGAAGGATTTAGTGTAGATGAGAATTTCTGTCCCACCTGGTCCCACAGCCATTCAGTCTGAAATAAACACACAGAAGCTTATATTAATTATAAACTGTTTGGCCTGTTGTTCAGGCTTATTACTAACTACCTCTTACAACTTAAATTGACCCATAATTCTTATCTATGTTTAGCCACGTGGCTTGGTACCTCTTCTCAGTAAGGAATTCTCATCTTGCTTCCTCTGCGTCTGACTGGTGACTGCATCTCTGCCTTTCCTCCTCCCAGAATTCTCCTAGTCTGTTTGCCCCACCTATACCTCCTGCCTGGCTATCGGCCCATCAACATTTTATTAAACTAACACGAGTGACAGATCTTTACAGTGTACAAGGGCGAGAGTGTTATCCCACAGGACCTAAGAAGGGGACCCCAGCAGCCTGTAGAGCAATCTTCCCCTGGATGGCAAGTCATATGCGACCGTGAAAGGGCACCTTTGTTTCTCAACGCTAATAACTACTTGTGAAGAGCCGGTGACTGACGGTCAGAGCAAGTCAGATAACACACAGAGGCCTTGATAGAGGATAAAGACTGAAATTACATCCCAATCCTGTAAGAGCCTTAAGGAAATCCTGAAGCCCAGCTTAAGAATTCTTTTTTTTCCCCCTGAGGAAGAGATTTATACTGCAGATCTCTCCACACAAGGCAGAGCCAGGGGTGACACAGGGTAGGTCACAGTGACATTCTCTGTGTGGTCTGGGCACCGCAGGCCATAAACAGCCAAGGTTCTGTGAATTCAGGGAACACTGTCTGCTCTGCTCACTGCTCAGGCCCGCACGTGGTGTTCACTGAAGCCTGCTGTGCTCCCCCATGTCTCTGCAGTGGTGCTCAGCGCCCGCACCATGCGGTGCTCACTGAAGCCTGAGGTGCTCACTTAAGCCTGCTGTATGAGAAAAAAAAAAACGGAGCACTGTGAGCAAGACTCAGTCTAACTGTAAGAAGCCATGACTTAAAATTGCCCCAGAACCAACAGTCGAGTGAATGAACCAATGAGAACTTTTTGGATCGTTCCACTGTGGCTGAGCTTCACTCATCCCCACTCATAGACAGAGTCCAAAGTCTTGTTTCCATGGTATTTAGAGTTGGGGGCCTTCCAATGGTAGGCTTAAATGAAGTTGTGAGGGTGTAGCTCCCACAGGAAATAAGTGTCTGATATGGAGCCCCATCCCGAGCTCTCTGCCACATGAGAAAACAGAGAAAGTGGCTGCAGGAAAATGGTGGTTGGTATTCCTTAAACTTTATAACACCAAATGAAATGTTTGAGAAATTCAATGCTACCCTTCCTAGAGTCAGGCTGCAAAGGTAAGTCCTGTACTCCTGGCTGCCCATTGGATGCTCTGTGCAATGTCTGGGCCCCAGTGTCTTCACGTGTGTGACATACAATAAATATGCCACAAAAGATGGGCAGTCCATTGTAGACGTCAAAGCTACTAACGTCTTCGTGTGTCGATCAGGTTTAGGAGAACAGAGTGAAGAGGAAGGCATCATGATGTAACCCAGTCCCATAGTACAAGTGCACAGCACGACATCACCAGAGAGGGAATGCAGGCAGCACAGCCCTGAGTGCAGGAGAGGAGCTGCGCACACAAGGTCTAGGAGTTTCCTGGAGAGCATGGCGGGAGTGTGAAAGAAACTCCCGCAGTAAAGAGACAATTCTGCTGGATGAAGAAAGAAAAGAAGCAGGTTCTGGGTCCCTGCCTTGGTTTCTCTCCCTGCTCTGTCACCTCACCTGCTTCTCTTGCCTTTGCAAAGCAGGGTCAAAGTGGCATCTCTCTCGGAGGGAGGGAAACCCACACAGTCCCATTGCATCTACCAGTGACTGCTACCCAGAGTCCCTCATCCTGGTCCCCTGAGGGCAATGCCACCACTGCTATGGGTGGCTAAAGTTCTCATCCTATTTACATGTGACTCTGGTTGGAAATAAATCCCTTGCAAATAGAGGAATTAATAGAGTCAACCCTGGAATACGGCAAGTCCGGACCTAAGGAGACAAGAAAATCCAGCTGAGAAATGATGCAAACTACAAAATCTACAAACCAGATGATAGTGGTGCAGACCTTTAATCCCAGCACACAGGAGCCACGGGCAGGTGGATCTCTGTGAGTTCGGAACCAGCCTGGTCTACAGGGCAAGTTCTGGGACAGGATCCAAAGCTAAATATAGTGACCCTGTCTCAAACAAACAAACAAACAAACAAACAAACAAAAACATTTACAACACTAGCCCACAGAGAGGGTCTACCTTGATTTTGCTTATCTGGTCTCCAGGACTGCAAAATGGTGGGTTTCTGAAGGTTGAGGCAGGAGCATTGAAAGTTCAAGGCCAGGGGACTGGAGTGATAGCTCAGAGGTTAAGAGCACTGGCTACTCTTCCAGAGGTCCTGAGTTCAATTCCCAGTAGCTACATGGTGGTTCACAACCATCTGTAATGAGATATGGCGCCCTCTTCTGGTGTGCAGGCATACATGTAGGCAGAAAATTATATGCATAATAAATAAATTAGAAAACAAATACAAAGGATATTTTTTAAGAAGTTCAAGACCAGTACCAGCTACATACTGAGATCTGTCTTTTAAAATGTAAAAAGACATTTCTATACAGAATAATAGCAAGCAGCGGTCAGCCCCATAGTAGAATAGTTCACGAGTCCAATCCATGTTTACCTTAAGATTGCTAGAGCAGGTCAACGTTGAACAACACCATGATCCAGTCACACATCAAAAGGAAAGGCTCAGAGAAGAAAGCTGTGAGTTGTTGTTGCTGTTGTTGTTGTTGCTAATACTAAAAACATATGGATAAGATTTTGTGACTTCATGTCATAATAAAACTGGGTTTTGCTCCTGTAAGCTGGTGGGAAACTGGCTTAAGTGTGCCCGACGTGCCAGCTTCATCCACCTCTCCTGGCAGAACATCCCGAGAAAAGCCGCAAAGCCCTGTGTGATGACAGCCGTTCTGCCTGGGAATACTCCCTGGCTGGCTTTGCTCGGTGCATTTCAACATTATTTTAGACTTTAAGATAAGTGGGGGCGGGGCACATAAAGAGTGTGTGAAAAGATCTCTGTTAGGCATTGTGACTCTCAGGGTGGCTGGGAGGCAGAAGGGATCAGGCAGAAAACCCACAGGGAATCACTGAGGGAATAGAGAGCCCCAGGCTTAGGCAAAACTCCCAGCGCCTGGCCCATCCAAAGGCTCAGACCCCAGGGCCCAGCCTGCCTCAGGCACCCTGGCACTAGAGTCCAGCCCATCCAAAGCACTTAGACCCCCACGCTCAGATTCATCAGTTATTTGGCCACATTATTTTTCTTTTTTTAAAGTAGCTAATATTGATACCAAAAGCAGAGGCAAGAGACTGGCAGGTGGTAGGTCTGAGGACAGGAGGAAACCGTGTGACAGATGGAGAGCCATACTGCTGCAGGCTTGGGAGTTTGCGTGTGCTGAAGTTTAGTTAAATAAGTGGAAACTGGTCTGTAGCAGGGAACTAGCCATGATAATGCAGGAATCCCCCAGCCTCATTATCATGTAGTCTGTAATAGTAGGTATGCAGGCTGACTCACCGTTCTTGGGAGGCTCTCTCTGAATTCTTTCCTCATTGCATGTCTGTCTCTGCTTGGCAAGAGTGTAAATTCTGTATGCGTTCTGAAACCCAGCACTTGGGACTGCAGGTTTGATCTGCCTCTGCTTACCCTGGAGCAGACTGTAGATGCTTTCGCGGTGAGACAAGTGATCAAGCCTGTGGAATCTTTGTTTCTCTTCCATCCTTGCCATTTCCCCGCGTGCCTTTAGTTTTCCTGCGCTGGGAGGCCTTTTTGCCAGCTTAAGGCGACCAAGTGGCTCTCACAGAGGCTGCATTGAGAACCGGCAGGCTGGGATCGACACACTGACTCCCACTGTGCCCTAGCTCAGTCACAGGTCAAGGGAAGCTTAGGTCTTTATGGCCTCTGGTGGGGTGTAGAGGAAACCAGAAGCAGGCTAACCTAGTCAAACCCAGCCACCTGGGAGTGCCCTGGATAGGGTAGTAAGGGTCCCAGTTAAAATGCATAGGGGCTGGCTCAGCATTTTCCAGGCTTGATTTGAACCCCAACATCCAAACAACACCAAAACTGTAAAGTTTCCAGCTGCTCACCTTGCTCACTGTTGATGTATTTGTTATTCTTGCTTTTTTTTCTACTTAAATCCAGATTTCAGTTTCCCCTCCCCTATTCCGCATTCCCATTCCTTCATCTGTTTTAGCAAGAATCCAAAACCATCTGCCTGTTTTTCAAAAGGCTTTAACCTTTCCTTCCTACAGTGGCCAACAGAGGCCCTCCTTGTCATCTCTACGTGGCGTGTTGTCTGGGGAGGCTGTGTTCCTGTAGCCCGTGGTAAGATGCTTTGACTGGCACACGGGTACTCCCTAACAGTTTCCGATTCACCTTGGTGATCTGCAGGAAAACAGTGACACAGATCCCTTCCTTCCCAGTGACGCCAAGTGCAATGAAGTGCCAAGACCCGAGTCTGCTACAGAGACATTAATCACAAGGCTTATCAAATGCGATTAGATCCGTGGTTCTCAACCTGTAGGTCGTGACCCCGGTACAGGTTAAAAGACCCTTTCACAAGGGTTGCCTAAGGTCATCAGAAAACACAGATTTTCCATTACAATAAAATTACAGTTATGAAGTAGCAATGAAAATAATTTTGTGGTTGGGGGTCACCACAACATGAGGAACTGTATTAAAGGATCGCAGCATCAGGGAGACTGAGGACCGCTGGGCTAGATGATCTGTCATGTTAAAGTTCTGCAGCAGCAGCACACAAGAGGGTGGCATGTGGGAACATTGAGGAGAACTGAGGAGAAAGCCACACATGGGACACACCGCAAAGGGCCTATGTTCACGGCTCTGAATTCCGTTCTGATTGCGCTCCTTATAAACACCATTATGTCTTGACTTAGGGAAGAAGACAACCTCAGTATCTGTAAGCTTTTTTTTTATTTAAATCATCTCTCCTGTTGTCTCAATATCATTGTGATTGGATGCATGCAAGTTTTTGTTTGGTAGTGGTGTGTGCGCATGTGTGTGTGTGCATGTGTGTGTGTGTTTATGTGTATGTGCACACATGCATACATTTGTTTATGAGTGTGTGTGCATGCATGTGTGTGTTGTGTGTATGTTTATGTGTGATGTGTGTGTATGTGTGTGCTGTGTATTGTGTATTGCATGTATGTGTAGTGTGTTTTGTGTGTTTGGTATATGGTATGTGTGTATAGTTTGTGTGTTTTGTGTGTGGTATGTGTTTGGTTTGCATATTTGTGTGTGGTGCATGTGTTAAATTTGAGACCGATCTCTATATATGCTGTATGTCCTGACCAGCCTTGAACTCGTTGTGTAATCTTTCTGCCTCTGCCTCCTGAAGGCTTAGATCACAGGTATACACTGCCATGCCCAGTGTCACACAGATGTTTTAGAAATTTGACTGAAGTATTTGTGCTTCCTGGATTCAGTTTCTCCAGTATTATTGTTGTTCATTGTTAGAGAGTCTGGATACTGAGACACAGTCCACCCTGACATCGGCAGCACCTTTCAGTACCCTCTAGTCAGATGAAGCTGGCAGAGGTAGACCCATCTCTGTGAGTTCAAGGTCAGTCTGGTCTACAGAGTGGGTTCCAGGACAGTCAGAGCTACATAGTGAGACCCTGTTTTGAAAAAAAAGTAAATAAAATAAAAATAAATAGTCAGACCATGGTGGAGCACACCTTTCATCCCAGTACTTGGAAAGAAGAGGCAGGCGGATCTGCAGACTGGTCTACAGAGTGAGTTCCAGGACAGCCAGGACTACACAGAGAAACCCTGTCCTGAAAAAAATAAATTAAAAAAATAAATATTTATTCTTAATTTTAATTATGTGTATTGTGGTGTGTGTGTGTATACATGTCCACAATGTGTGTGCAGGTCTCTGGAAAGGCACCAAGAGGCACTAGATCCCCTGGACCTGGAATTCCAGGTGATCGTGAGCTGGGCAGTGTGGGTGCTGGAACTGAACTTACATCCTCTAGAAGAGCAGCAAGTGCTGCCAACTGATGAGCCGGCTTTTAGCTCTGGAGCTTGGACTATTGGCTTCATCTCAGAAAATAACGTTAGGATGAGCCAGTGTCAAGCAGAGTTTTAGTTTTTAACTAGGAAGAGATTTTAAGGCTGGGTGGAGGTAGTGCACACCTTTAATCCCAGTACTCAGGCAGAGACAGGCAGATCTCTGTTAGTTTGAGGCCATCCTGGTCTGCAGAGTGAGTTTCAGGACAGCCAGAGCTGCATAATAAAACCCTGTTTCAAAAGACAGAGAGATTTTAAAATAGATTTAATTACAGAGGTTAATAGAAGGATAAAAGGACAGTGTACACATAAGCAGGAGTGTGAGCATCCTAAAAAAAGCCATGCTTAAGGCTCAGCAGTAAGCAGTAGCCATATGATTTAGCCATATGTGCATGAGTGTGTATGTGTGTGGTGTGCGTGTATGTGCATGCATGTATGTGTGTGTCTCTGTGTTCATGTGAGTCAGAGGGTTCCTTTCAGGACTTGCTTCTCTCTGTCTGCCATGACCACTGAACTCTGGTGACCAGGCTGGGTGTCAAGCCTGTTGCACAATCTCATGGGCCCGTATAGAGATCTTGATGGCTTTCCAGTAACGTCTCCGAGGATTGCTGAGAGCCCCTTCTTCTTGCCTTTTGGTAAATGAGACCGTAGGGTGGTTCCCGAGGCACCATGAGTAGGAGAGCTGTCTGATGAGGTAATGAAGTGGACCACATGGGTTGCAGAAGTGGGCTGAGGCAGGACTTTCACGAGAAGTGGGGTTTCTGGTGAGATTCTAGAAGGCTGTCATTTCACAGCTGGGAAGAGAAAAAAGGCCGTACTTGGTCACATATGCTGAGGCCTTAGGAACAGTCAGTCCATCGCTGTTTTAACATTCTTATTTGAAATAGCTGTATGAGAAGAATAATGTCTTTTACAGCTAGAATTCTTTTTATTTATTATTTTATTAATAATATTCATTTTTATTATTTTTATATAAAACCACTTGAAAGAGTCAGTTCTTTCTTTCTACCATACAGGTGTGAGGTATCAAACTCACATTGTCATGATTGGAGGCCGACTTTATTTACTGAGTAATCATTTCACTGGCCTGCTAGAATTCTCTGAGACTCGTTAGTCAAGAGACCACAACCAGACTCCAGAGCAAGAGGGCTCATTGTCCATCCTATGTGCCTTAAGTTTTGACATAGTTCTATCTTTTACTTCTATTTTGAAATAGAACAAACCCTCTTTATCAATATATGTGTGATCTAAGTACCCGGCAGCTGGGTGAGACTCTCCTCCTAAGGTTGCTTAACTAGCAGGCTAGTTGAACACTCAACAGCCGTACCACCCTGTGCCCCACTGATGCCACTCTGCTTTAGTTTGAATTTGTCCGGGATCATTCAGAGTTCTGGGATGCCTAGGATGCACTGGTTGCCTAAGGGACTCCAGCCTGGGAGAGAGTCAGAGTCAGGGACCCTTTAGGCATAGTGGGTTGAGGGAGCAGAGGAGTGGAGAGGAGGGAGCTATTGTACAGAGGGGTTGATGCTGGTCTGAGGAACAGTCAAGTCGGCTGGCTTGCCTTGAAATATCCACTGGGCTGTTATAGATGGAGGACAAACTGTCACATATCCCCAAAGTGGCCCATCTCTGGGGGACTAATTCTGAGTTGTTCAGCACCAGAATCAGTTTCCTTTCTGCAGCTGTGATAGACTACCCAGATGAAAGCACCTTGGGAGAGAAGGTGTTGATTTTGGCTTACACTCCAAAGAGAAAATAGTCCATCATAGTGGGAAAGGCATGGCTGCAGAAGCATGAAGCCCCCGGGCAGTCAGGGATGGAGGGATCATGTTTCATCCACACATGGGAAGCGGGGGTGGGGAGGAGAGAGAGAGAGAGAGAGAGAGAGAGAATAGGAATTAAGTCCATGTTGTAAAACCTCAACACCCACCCCGAGTGATGCACATCCTCCAGCAAGCCTCTACCTCCTAAAGGTTTCTCAGTCTTCTCAAATAGTACAAGTGGAGACCAAGTGTTCAGACATATGAGCCTATGGGGAACATTTCTTATTCAAAGATGTCTTAGTTAGGGTTTTTATTGCTGTGAAGAGACACCATGACCACGACAACTCTTATAAAGAAAACATTTACTTGAGGGGGGCTCCCTTATGGTTTCAGAGGTTCAGTCCATTATGACCATGAAGGGGAGCATGGCAGTATTCAAGCAGACATGGTGCTGGAGCTGAGTGTGCTCCAGGAAATGGAAAGGCAACTAGCAGTCATACTGAGGGAAGCTTGAGAACAGAAACCTCAAAGCCCACCTCCACAGTGACACACTTCCTCCAACAGGCCACACCTCCTAATAGTGCCACTCTCTTTGGGCGCCATTTTCTTTCAAACCACTACAGAATACCACTGCTGTGTAGCATGAATTCTAATTGGTCTTAATAATAAAAACCTATAGTCAGATATACAAGTTAAAGCTGAAAGATCAGAGAAGCAGAGCAGCCAGCCACTAGTTCTTACCGCTACTAAATCCTCAGATCAAAGGGATGATCCTGTCCCTACAAATTCCTCTCTGCTCAGCCATATCCCTTCTGTCTCCACCTCCTTAGTGTTGAGATTAAAGGTGTGTGAGCCGCCACCATCTGACTCTTTCTCTCTTTTAGACTAGATCAATCTCATGTAGCCCAGGCTTTCTCTTGAACTTAAAGAGATCTGTCTGCCTCTGTCTCCCAAGTGCTGGGTATGAGCCACTACTGCCTGGCCTCTATGGCCAACTAGTGACTTAGCTCCACACTCTGATCTTTAGGCAAGCTTTACTTGTTAAATCACAAACAAAATATCATCACACCACTGTTTTCCTGTCTCCATGACTGTCCATGAGCCATGAAGAATCTATGAGATTCTTCCTAGTATCTTCAACTTGGTAAGCAGGTGCCAAGTCGGAGGGCTCTCTGCAGAACTGTTCCACCCACATGTCTGCCCCATGGATGCCAGGACTCCCCTGATGGTCAGGGAACTTTCTGGAAGTAAGCATTGGGTAATCCATTGCTATGTCTACAGTAAGGTCTTAGAAGTTGTATCTGGGTTGTGAACATGTTCCAGCTTACTAACTGTGCCAATGCCTGCTTGGAACTCCTGAGAACTTGGCTTGCAGCACCATTGTCTCAGGAGGGAGCATGATCAAACCAGTAGAGGGATTTGGGAGGACTCACACTGTTTCCAAGAAGCCCATCTATAGACCACAAAGAGTACCAATGTCCTAATACCCTGACTCCACCAAGTTGTGAGCTTGTGGGTACGTACAGGTAATTGGTCCCACTGTCATGACCAGCCACAGCCTTGCAGCCCAATCAGGTACTGTGGGCTCCAGGGCTCTGGAGCAACTCATTTGTTCAGGGCAAAGTAGGAGTACACATGCAATGAGGTGTCAGGAGGGTAGAAACCACATGGGCGTGAGCAGAAAATAATGTGCTGATTGAAGCCAAGGCTTTTTGGAATTTTCCATTATGATATGCTCAGTGTAGGAGATTTGGGAAGGGATACCGTGGGGAGAAGGGGAGATCACCAGATTCTACAGAAAGTCATGAACATTTAGGACATACTTTCTTTGAGAACTTTATACTGCCATTAAAACTGTAGTTCTTCTATGTCATACATAAAATTTTACATTTCTTGGAGCAGAGTTGACGCACAGAACCTGTTACCATACACAGGGGTGGACAAGTGAGTGTTCACAGGATGAGTAACTTTTGTTTCTTACGGGTGCTCACTGAGAGTTTTCCACAGCCCGTTTACCTCCTGCAGGACATTGAGATTTTCAACCTTTCCTGCTATGATTAAAGAAAAATGCTATGCTGGAAGTGAGTTTGAGGGACATTGGGATTTCATTGCGCACTTTCAGTTCCTTCTTCTGGATCCATTCCCAGAGTAAAACCCTAAGAAGAAGAGCCCCGCCAGAGACTGTGGGGTTCTGTACTAACCTGCGACCTTATGCCAGTGCAGCCTCCTAGTTAATGAAATGTATTCCTCCTGCAGACGTTTTTACTTTGTTGGTAGTTAGGAAGAAGTTTGTTTTCATGCTTGGAGAACAATCAGAAAGATGCTAAGACACAAGAAGAGGACAAATGAGTTCCACGGCTCCTCCCACGATTTGGGGAGCATCTGTTCCTCAGAGAAAGGAGAGGTCCAACTCCTTGGTCACACTCTGTCACCTCCTGAAGTTACGACCAGAGTGAAGGAGGTTCTGAGAGTCTTTCCTGAAGTAGAAGTAGTCATGGGGAGCCCTGTCTGATGCAGGAAAGCTCCATTATGCAGTGGGGCACCCTGCTATAGGGCATCCCGTAGTGGGGCGTCCCGCAGTGGGGCATCCCGCAGTGGGGCGTCCCGCAGTGGGGCATCCTGTGCAGTGGAACACCCTGCAGTGGAAAACTCCACAGTAGGACACCCCGCAGTGGGACATCCGTGCAGTGGGATATCCCAAAGTGGGACATCCTGCAGTAGAACATCCCGTGCAGTGGGACACAGCAGCAAGTGCCAGCTTAGGGTTTGCTCTCTCCCAGTCCATGTGGAGTAGGAAGAGGCCATAAAGGAGAGCAGGCTAATGAAGCTCAAGCCTCCTTTTCAGTAATTTATTGCTCCTGGTAGGGTGGCCAAGCACATTCTCTCTCCTGAAATAACCCCACAGGTTCTATAGGAAGCAAAGGGGGTGGATGAGCTGAGCAAGGAGGGGCCACCTGGGCTGGTGGATAAACGGCTTCCCTCCTTCTGGGTCAGATTCTGATCTGCAGGCTGACTGCCAAGAGTGCCAGAGAGCTGAGCTGTGCTTGGCCTGTGGTCCAGATTTTACCGAAGAGGCTTTCATCTTCCTCCAGCAAGTGTCTTGGTGGTTCTGATAAAGTGGGCTTTGCTGCCTTGTTGAAGCTTGGATCCAATTAATCATGGCATGTTCTTACTCTAGGGCCTTTCAGGTTTGGAGCAAGAGTCCAAAGCCTTTCCAATGCAGCTGCAGCCCTGGCTTTGTTGACATCAGCTCAGAGTACCAAAACCCCTGACGTTGCTGGAGGGAAAATAGACCCTCTGCAAGAATCTAACCATAGGCCATGGAAGACAATACACAGCCTCCTTCAGTCTACATCCCAGGGGGCCCCTCGGCAATGCCAGTTAGCCCACCCTACAACCCAGCACCTCCACTGCTATGACCTGATGTCAGGACAGGTGTCCCTGTGATCCGCCCATGCTTTCTAGGGCTACTACTTACCTGTCACTCATCCTAAAGTAGCTCAGTGGTATTGACGGCCAACACTATTCTTGGGAAACTACTTTCTCTGAAACAGCTTCCTTCTTCACACTCATATTTTCCTAGAATGACTGGGAGGTGCTAGGAGTTATGACAGTACCACATGAAGACAGCTCTGGGCAGGTGAGAGACCGTAGTCACCTTTGGACCGTGATCCTATAAAAGCCAGTTCTGTGGTTAGGCTGCCCTGCCCAGGAGACCAAAGATCTCTTTGCACTAGGCAACCTCAGGTCGGCCCGGAACTTGCCCATGCTTCAGACTGTCAGATGTGAGCGGTGGGCCCTACAGCCTTTGTGAGCCTGACCTACATAGGTGGTTTACAGCAGGGATGGGAGAGAAGTCTGAGTAATCTCAACAGTAACATTGTAAGCTGTTAGTGCTGTGACCTGGAACAATGTGTTTAACTTGATCTCAGATGTGTCGCCAATGAAAGGCAATTGACACCCACTTTCTAGGGTAAGCACTGAGGACTTAAGGCAAAATATTTACATGGTAAGCTAGTCAGTTATCAGCATCAGGATGACCACTGTCCACTTGGTGAACATAAAACTCCTGTTGTATATTATCATCTCATGTATTAAAATTTCAAAATAAATGCAGGATATGAATTAGTAGTAGGAAGAAACAGACTCATTCACACACACACACACACACACACACACACACACAGAAAGAGAGAGAGAGAGAGATGTCCATTCTGCAGTGTTGGAATGAAGGCCACTCTAAGGAAAATCTGAGCATCTTTCTGAGCTGAAAATATTGAAAACAATGAGGAAGTGGCTGATACAGTGAGCATACCCATGGCCAGAATAATATATTGAATTTTTAAAAACTCCAGGTGACACAAAAGTGTGGGCAAATATAAAAGAGAAGATCTGCCTTATCTCACAGTACAAGTGTGTTTTAAGAAATCATTCATGTGATTCACGGGATTGCAGAATAAAGGATTCAATCATAAGGGAATTATTATAAAGGGGCATTTTGGCAACTCTAGAGCTAACATCATATCATGCGTTAGTAGTGTTGTCTGCAGACAGGGGAAAGGAAAGAAACCCATTTGCTGCTTTCCCCCCATCCTGTCCTGACGTCAAAACAGGACACGACAGGAATTAAATAAGCCCCTTAATCCAGGCTAAAGTCTGTTCCCCTCAGCTCCCTACCCGTGTAGAGAAGGGAGTAGGTGAGGATGGTCAGGGCTAGGGAACAGGAGGGAGAAGCCAGCTGCTCAGTGAGTAGGTTCTCTGGATGCTGGAGGTGACAGCCATCTCCCATTATCCACACCATCCTTGAATGAAGGGACTGCCCTGTGGGATCTTGAGCCCAGATCTCCCCAAGGCCAGGGCAGATTTTCACTCTCCAGAACTTGAATGGAATCAAAGCACTTCTGAACAGAGGCCACAAGCCGGTGCCCAAATATTTGTATACTGCATCCTTCGCCCACATAAATGGTCAGGTTTTCTCATTTTATACTCTCTATGGCCATGGCTGGTTGGATGAACTGAATTTTGAAACATGTGGTGCACTTACAACAGAATTCCAGCAAATTGTCCTGGGCGAGCAATGAGTGAACTCTAAACTTGCACTGTGGAGTTGTATCTGCTCTCAGAGTGTCAGCTGGTAACACGGTCCTAATGTCCCTCCTGGTCCTGGAACCTGATTGTCATGTTACACCGTGAAAGGGTCCTAGCAGAGGTGACTGAGTCAGGAACTTTTCTGGAAAACTCAATGAACCCCAAATAAAAACCACAGGTCCTGCTGAGAGAAAGACGGACAGACCAGTGTTGGGCTTTCCCTACGGATGGAGGCATGGCTGTACCTCTAGGAATGCGGACCACCACAGGCATGCCTTCAGAGCCTCTGTCAGGCATGTGCAACCCTTGGCCCATAGGCCACAATTACCCAAAGATGTCTATGAATGTGATCCATCACAAAACCTTACGTTTACCTGAAAAACTAAAGGGGGTGTGTGTGGGTGTGGGTGTGTATGCGCGTGTGTGAACATGGGTGCTCATGTGTACACATGGGTGTGAAGACCAGAGGTCCACATCAATTGCCCTCCACCTTAGGTTTTGAGACTCTTGGAGACTCTCTTACTTAACCTGGAGCCTGCAGATTAGACTGGGCTGGCTAGACAGTCACCCTCATCCTCCTGCCTCCCCATCTGCAGTACAAGGATTATAGGCATACATAGCCAGACTCTACTTCTGTGTGAATAGTAGGGATCAGACACAGGTTCTTGTGCGCATACAAAAAAATCCTTTATTGACCAAGCAATCTCCCCTGTCTTTCAATATATTTTTGGAACTTAATTCTGTGGTTCTATATAGCATGAACTTGTATATAGCATTGCTGTATCAGAATATCAAAGGGTGGGAAGCCCTGCACATCTACAGAGTGAAACTGGACACATTCTCTTCAGAACTGTAAGATAATAAATGTGTGTTGGGGTTTTTTGTTTCTTTGTTAATTGGGAGCTATCCCAATTAACTGTTTTGTTTTTTTAAATAAGTGTTGCCATGGTCATGATGTCTCTTCACAGCAATAAAAACCCAAACTAAGAAGCTAAAACCAGAAGTAGGCCATTGCTGTGACAGACCTTACCATGTTTGGGAAAGGGTTGTGGAGAGTTTGGAACTTGGGGCTAGAAGAACCAAGTGTTAAGAGCTCAGTGGGGCGTTCTTTAGGAGCCTGGAACGTAAGAATGTTAAGAGCAGTGCAGAAGATAGAGGCCTGGCTTGCAAAATTTCAGAGAGAAGTTCAAAGACTCTATCAGGGCCATTTATTATTTTGAATTAATATTCTATGCTTCTGATTATCTGGGGCTGAAGAATCAGCTGTGATTAACAAGAACCCAGAACTACTGAAGCAGAATTTCGCTTTGCTGGGATATTCAATGCTGCTCAGCTGGAGCTAAGAAATTAGCGGTGATTAAGAAGAGACCAGCATCACTGAGGTGAAATCTTCTGGGAAGTGTTTCCTGAGAGCACAGAGGAACTGTGTTCCAGAGGCAGCCAAAGCTGTACCTCGTGCGGGCAGCCGGACTTGGTAATGTGTAAGCGTCACTCAGGTGGTACTGGTTTTGAAGGCATGAAGCAGACACGGAGAACAGCTGGGGCTTGGCACTGTGAGAGGCCAGGAGAGGCCATTGGAGAAGGTACAGCCTCAGTGGTAGTTGAAGGCCCAGGACTGAAGGGTTATGGAAAGAAGTTGAATCTTGGTACCATGAGAGCTTATGAGAGGCTATTGGTGAAAGTGCAACCCAGTTGCAGCAGAAGACCCTGGCATTTTGGAGACACCAGTCCCATGGGATGACCACTAAGAATAGCTCAGTGGAGTGGCCTCAGCTGGAGCCTGGAAGACAAGCTGTGTGTGCTGCAGAGGACAGGGCTGAAGAAGTAACCCAGGTCCTTGGAGGAGTTCAGAAAATCATGAGTAAATCCCAGATAATTGGACATTGAGTTCTTTATACTGTTGGAGTTTGATTTTGTTTGGTTCAGATTGTGATGGTGCCTTGGTTCTTCCTTCTTGAAGAAGGTATAATTTTGATTTTTAAAGTAGCCCACAGTGAAAGACTTGAACTTTTAAAAGAAATTGGAATTTTTTTTTACATTTAGTATGTATACAATGTTCTGCCTGCGTGTCTGCCTGAAGGCCAGAAGAGGGCACCAGATCTCATTACAGATGGTTGTGAGCCA
>LOEQ01012518.1:32214-46256 GCA_001685075.1 Bramus lutescens
CCCTCTTCTGGCCTGCAGGCATACACACAGACAGAATATTGTATATATAATAAAGAAATAAAAAAAGACACAGCTATACTATAAATTACATATATTTATATATAATTAATTAGTTTTTCTTCAGTCCTAAATTCTATAATTAATTCTTAAATTTCTGTGTTTTATTTAACCTCTTTTTTCAATGGAAAAAATCATTAAGTCACTCCTATATATTAATATTGCCAAAAAATTGTCCTGCAAACACTCACGCTCATAATGACTCCACATTTTAAATTATACATGCTAGGGATAGTGCTTTCACCTTGTAATAAGCTCAAAAAAATTTAGATGTGTAGTCAGAGGTTTGTTATTTAGTTACTATCAGGAATGCTAGGTGTAGACTGAGTTTTTTTTTCTCATGTTCTGTTAGATACAAAATGACGCAAAAATAATTACATTAAATCATCATGCATTTATAAAGACTGGTGGAATAGAATTCTCCCTAAGGAGCACCAAGGCAGGGCAGACCTCGTGTGAGCCACAGTTACGCGGTCACAACAGATTCCTCTCAACTTGATTTCCTGCCTCAAAGGTTCAACAAAAGCCTTGTGGCTCAGCTGAGCCCCAAAGACCAACTCGATTTAACTTTCCCTGCCATTCAAGATGACCAAATAATTCAACATAACTCCAAATTTGCTCAAGAAGCTTCCAAATTGACAAAGCCAGTTATATAAATACTGTAATTCCCAAATGGTTCAACAGAACCCCAGTAGCCCAGAATAAACCAAAATACAACCACCAAATGATGTTTGTCAAAACGCTTCAAGGTGAACAACAGCTCCAAAGAGCCTCGAACTGAAAGGAAGGTGAAGTTCAAAGGGCACCCATCACAGAGACTCTCACCGAAACTGGAGGTGAAGCAGCTGGAGCTGAAGTAGGAGGTAATGGCTCCAGCACTTGCGGCAACTTTTCAGTTTTTCTACTTAGGGTCAACTTGCTACATGTGACTGATACCTAAAATGTGTCTTTTCTCCTGGCTAGTTCACCAACAATTTTTCTTGGCATTATTAGCCTCAGAGATTGGTCCCAGGAAACCCTGACAAGCTAGACTCAGTCACACTTCCTCAATACACTGATTACACAGACAATAGCGACATGCAGAGAAAAGAGAGCCATTCAGTGTGGCTACCTTGGGAAGAGGAGCAAATAAAGAGTTCAGTGTCCCAGTGTCCCCAACACCTAATCCCACGTCCATCAACAGTATTCTGATGTGAGCGTTAGGTTTAAACAGAGGGCAAGAGGAATCACAGCTAAGCAGTCCTGGGAAGGGTGTGTCCCGGCCCATCCTTAACACATCATTGTCCTGGCTCTAGACTCCTGCAAGTTGCTCTGAGATGTTCTCAGAATTGTTTGAAATCTCTTCTGAGAGACAAATTCCTCCTCTAGCTAAACACAGGCTTCATTATTTTCCCTTCTCCCAGCATGAGATTCCTGCAGAAATTCTACTATCAGGGGGATCATTGTTTCAATAATCTGAGATAGACTTCAAAGGGAAAGGCACACGTGTTTATATGAAGAATATCTTCTCTTCTCTCCTGTCCAAACAGGTACAAGGAGAAAGGACGAAGACACCTCTCTCCAGGTTTGTATAAGGCAGACCCCAGTCTGGAGCCCAGGTTGTAACTTTAAATGTGCACAGACACAGCCTAGAAGCCCAGGCAGCAATGTGGTAGCGAGAAGACAGTCACAGAGCAACCATCTGGGTTCTAGACCTGGCAAGGTTTTTGCAAAGTGCTACTGCTATAGAAAGACTAGCTTTCACTACCACTGGTTCCAACTCTAGGCTCAAAACCCCAGCCATGAAAATTACTAGGCATAAGAAATTGCCTATTCCACAGTATGCAGGGCATATGCCAAGAGACACTGAACACTCTCATGGGCCAAAGTACGTGATGGTCCTTGACCTGGACCTCCTACCCATCAGTGAGGGAACCGTGTGAACGTCTGCAGTGAAAGGAAACATGCCCAGCTCTGCAGACTTCGTGGGCTCACGACAATGCTGAAGACGTCACCTTTGGAGATGCAGAGAACTTACCTTTATGGAAGCTGGTGAATAGGCAGGAGGACAAACTGTTGAGGGAAGCAGTTCAGCTGGTGAGACAGAAAGACAGAAACCAGCTTTGCCTTGCAAAATACAATGGAACACAAAGGGCGTCCTCGGCCCTATACCCCACAAGAGCAGCAGACGATACGCTGGCACACGGCTTCTGCCAAATGGGCCACACTACAGGCAAGACATGGGACCCATAGGCCCAGAGACAGGACAAGAGTTGAGGGGTGGCCCGTGCAGTTAGCGAACTCTGGACCTGGAGAGTCAGAAGAGTCAGAAGAACAAAGGAAGAAGGTGGAAAGTCCTATTTCCCCCCAAGAAGAGCAGCGAGGAGGGGCAGTGGGCCGCCAGGAGCCCAGCCCGCTACCTGAGCTTCTGAGTCCTCCCTTATTTTGGGTCAGATGTAGAATCAAGGTGGCAAAGAATTTCCCGTTTTCGTCTTTACAATTGTTTTCTGAGAAATTTCTGAACACAATGTTATTATGCTATGCTGTGACATCTGTGTGTGTGTGTGTGTGTGTGTGTGGAGGGCTAGCATGGTAGAAGTAAGGCACATGGGCCATTGTGGGGCCTCTGTTTTCTTTTTGTCGGAGAGCTTCAAAACAAATACTCTGTGTGTGAGCATGGTGCCCTGGTTCTAGACTAGCAAGCTGCTGGAGCTGAGAGTCCAGCCTCTGGTTCCCAGGCTCCACGTAGGAGGTATCCTTGGGCCATGAGGCCAGGGTGCAGCCCCTCACTGTGAGGGGCAGGAATTTCTGCTGTGTATTGACATCCATCTCAGGCACACACACACACACACACACACACCTGTCTCCTAGTCCTATCGTCATTGTCCTCTTCCATAAAATGGATGTTATCAGCTCATCAACCATGACTTGCAGTTTTAAGAGGAGCTCGGGAATACGGAATACATGATAGGCTTCAGACAGCTGTCTTAGAGATCTTTGGCTACACCTGCCTCATGCTCACCTGGCTCTCCTCGGGTTTACCTACCCACACCCACACCGAGTGTCCCATGTCCAGTCAAAAAATAGGACATAGCTGTCCTGAGGCAGAGGGCCACTGATCAGACATCTGGGAATCACACGTAGTGGCATTTCAACTGTATTTTAATAAAAAAAAAGAAGACTGCCTGAAGATCTGAGAGGAAAACAGTCCCACTAGTCAGCCTTACAGACCAGGTTATAACACACACCTTTAATCCCAGTAGCCACCCTAGTTGCCACAGAAATCAGGTGGTGCATGCCTTTAATACCAGTGGTGCACGCCTTTGACCCCAGCCCTCGAGAGGAATATAAAATGAGGGGAGACAGCTGTCAGTCATAGTCTCATTCTGAGATTCCTGGAGGCAGGATCGCCATTTCAGATTGAGGTAGAGGTAAGAGCCAGTGGCTGGCTGTTTTGCTTTTTGGGTCTTCTGGTTGGACCCCAATTTCTGACCCTGAGGTTTTATTAATCATGCTTGTGTGTGTGTGTGTGTGTGTGTGTGTGTGCACTGCCATGTATACAGAGAAGGTAATGTCTTAGAACCCCACATCGCATGCACAGAAAAGCAAAGAAAAGCTGGGCAGGAACCCCTTCCGTGAACATTCTAGTTCTGCTGTGGCCGGGTACCTGTTCTCAACTGCAGACACAAGGGAAAGCACCTAGTGCCCTTTCTCCTTGCAGGGGTCCTACAAGTGGACCCTGCAGCACAGTGGCTCCACCTTCTTCAGCACCAACATCTGAGCCCAGAGACCGGTCCCTCTGGAGATGTAGAGGCCAAGTCCACAGTGTCAAACAAATGTAAGTCTTTCCCATTGCCTCTCTCCTTTGGCAATGACACCTTGCTTCCTCTATAACATCCCACAGTGTCACAGACGCCAACCGCCCTTAAGTTTACAGTCCCTCTGTTAGTCTATTCCCAAGCTTCAGAGACAGAAACGAGAAGCCAAATCTGAAACCTCAGTCACAATTCAGCTCTTGAGCTTTGCAGCCCTGACAGACAAATATAAATATATAATCTCTCTCTCTCTCTCTCTCTCNCAGCAAGTGAGGCAGGATTGGAACATTGGCTGTCAGAAGCAATGCATAAGTGGGAGTCAGTCCTGGGGACAGTCAAGGTCACCCTGAGCCATCCCGCAGCATCTCCAGTATGTGCCTTATATCACAGCTGCTATGACTTACCCTAGCTCTGCCACTGAATCGACCAGGGTTACATCTAAACCTTGGTTGGTAACAGAGAAGAGCTGGCACACAATGACTTCTGAAAATATGGAATTCATTTCTCAGCATCTTTTCAAAGTTGCTAATCCCATATGGTCATCGTGACCCAGTCCCTCTGGTCTTGTTGCTCTTCAACAAGGGACATTTCTCAGTAATGCCGGAGGCTATGTATGAGCTTCTCTAAGGAGTTGGGTGAGCCCATGGCTCAGCCTTCAACCCATAGCTCCGGACCTGCCTCTTTGTGAGGGTACTGGCCATACCAAGGAGACGGGACAGGTGCCAGGTCTGGATCAAATGACTGCTATATACAAGTTGCCTGCCACTCTCCCTGGTGACAAACGCTGGCTGTTAAAGGACCAAAAAGATTGATGAGCACTTTTCATTATTGGCCAGATCTGCTCCCACTGATGTCATAACTGAGTCTCTCATTTTATAAGTTGCAGGGATCAGGAGTGACATTCTGCCTTTAAAGGATTCAAGGATGCTATTGCATGAGGTCACCTTTCTCTTAGAGAAAAGTCTCAGAGGATCAAATTCTACAAAG
This sequence comes from Bramus lutescens, assembly GCA_001685075.1. Lineage (NCBI taxonomy): Eukaryota > Metazoa > Chordata > Mammalia > Rodentia > Cricetidae > Bramus > Bramus lutescens. The sequence continues at coordinate 37,053 of LOEQ01012518.1, forward strand.
GGATCTAGACCTGGGTAACATGCTGCATCCATCCAGGGTGGAGGATAAGCAGGGCTTCGAAGACATCCGGTCACACTTTTCTTCTACCCTGTCTGGGAACAAGAGTTCCAGTGTACACTGCAGATGTGATGGTGGGTGGGTCGGCTGGTACACCCTGAGAATGCGATTGTCATGTGATGTCAAATTAACTTGCCATGCGAGACTTTGGATGCAGCCCTTTCATCGCCTGCCCTGAGCTTCCAATAGCAATTTTAACAAGAAGCCCTGATTCCCTATAAAGAGCAAATGCACCCCAGGGGCCATTTGGGGACGTGAGTGGTCTCCAGGGTGTTTCCATGGCACCTTTATTGAATTTACCAGGGAAATCGGCACATTTTAACATTTGTATATCAAGAATTTGTGGGTGGAGGTGAAGAGATGGTTGAGTGGTTAATAGTGTTGGCTGCTCTTCCAGAAGACTCTGTTTGGATTCTCAGCACACACACACACACACACACACACACACACACACACGGTAGTTTCCCGTCAGTTTCTGGGGTTCTGTTGCCCTCTTCTGGCCTCTATGGGACCAGGCACAAACTCCATACACAGACATACATGCAGGCAAAACACCCACACACATAAAATAAATTTGAAAAACAGAATTTGTGTCTAATGAATTTATCTGGAAATGTTCTTTTCTTGTCTGGAAGGAACAGTTATGTCACAAAGGACACAGAGGACATCCAACATGGGGAAAAGTTCTCCAAAAATACTGTGTGACAGGGACAATGGCCTCTCAGGTCGAGCAACACTCGCGTCCATCTGGAAAATATCCCTGACTGAGAAAGCAGGTCAGGGAGCGCGAGGCACAGCCCTGTCTCCAGCCCTACCAGGATGTTTGTCACCTGGCAGGTGCCCTTGTTCACCTTGGGCTTGCTCTGAATACTTGGTGACTCTAAGTTACACATTAATCCACAGGCCTTTTCCAGTAAAGAGGCACTCAGTGTTTGCCCACAAGAGTCAATAAGCTTACAGGCCATGTCCCTATACATCCAATGTCATCAAAGGACGGAGACTCCTTTTGTGCCTGATCCAGTGATCTGGTTCCCCTGTCCCTTTTTGAAGCTGAAGAGCAGCCCTTCATTCCTTAAATCACCTCTGAAACCTGTTCTATCTGCTTTCTGCCTCCTTTATTAACGAACAACCAAGTTGGTAATTTTTCCACGGTTCATGTTGTGTGCGTGAGGGCCGAGTTTAAGGATCATAAAGCTGCACTTCTGTCCCTGAGAAGGAAAGGCAGACCAGGGCATGGCAGCTGCAGGGCGATAGCACCCAGAGGACCATCCAGTTCCATCTCAGCCACCCCCAGGAGACACAGGTATGGATCCCATCTTAGAGGCCAGCTCCCATGAGTCTTTCCTAGCTCACCAGTAATTCCTAACCCTCAGCGCTTCAAGCTGACATCTCACAACGGGGTCCTTGCAGAGGTAATTAATGAAAGTGAACCCGCACTCGGATGAAATGGGAACTGACCCAGTAGGCCTGTTTCTTTGGGCAGCGGGGAGACACATGCAGACACAGAACTCTAAAAGAGGGAGAGATCAAGTGTGCATCCAAGAACACAGAGACATGTGGATGGATGGAGCTGGAGAGACAGAAAGGACCTCCTGGGAGATATGGGCTTTCTTGACTTTAGGCTTTGGAGGTACAGGACTGATAGAATAAAATTTTACTGTTTTAAGACCCCCCTCCAATAAATGGACCACTTGGCTGCCCCAGTGCATTGGCATACACAGAGCCAATGTCCTCAAGGGTACATAGGTCTAGCTAACTGAGCTGGGCTGTCCTGGAGCAGCCTAGAGCTGACTGTCCATTCTAGAAAGTTAAAAAAAAAAAGTTACACCAAAGTGGCTGTGTCAGTTCCAAAGATGTGTCCAATTGCTGCAAATGCCTTGGATATCCTCCAAAATAATATTTGTAGCCTCTTCCTGCTCTGCGGGGAGCCAGGTTCCTTTTTCTAAGTCAATGAATGCAAAGCTCATCAGTTCGCTTAACATAAGACATCAGCAAACCACAGCCTCTGACAGGAGATGCCCACTCCAGTCTGACTGCTTTCCTTTCGGCTGGGCTACATGCATTTTCCTCAGCATTCTTAACTCAGGGCTTGATCCCTGTGGGCACGGCCTTTATCAGGTGGTGTGGCTGAATCACTACAGGCTCAATTCAAGCCAGGATGGCCTCCAACGGGCCATGAAGGGCATTTCTGATTCAGTACAACTCCACACAATGCCTGTGCCCGTGGCCCTGAGTCCTTCCCCTAAGGGACAGATGGTGTGACAACCACAAGGACATGGATAGAGAAGAGCAAGCCCTCGCAGCCTGTGGACATCCCTTTCTTCCAGATCACAAGGCTAGGGCTGAGCACAGCTGCCAGTGTTCCTGGTCAGAGGGAGGTATCTGGGCCGGAACTGTGGGTCTTCTTTATAATTCTGCCATGTATTCCTGTTATACAAACTGTAAGTAAAAGGCTGGCCTTTAGGCCAAGGGACTTTTCAAGGACACTTTCACCTGTGCTCCTGTCCCAGAGATGGACAAGTGACCTTGATCACCATGTGGGAGCCCAGAATTCCTATTCCTTAATGATTTTGCCAGAAAAGTCAAACTAGCTTCCAAATCTGACCATGAGAACCACAGGACGCCTTGGTCCTCTCCACAGATGATTTCCTCTCTTATGTGGTAAGTCTTCAAAGACCTCCGAGGGCCTCCGCACAGGAGAGCAAGGCTGCCACTCACTCCCCATCATCACTGGGCCTTTACAGTCCAAGGCTACAGTCGCACTAGCCGCCTGCGCACCGGAGAGCCATGGGCAGCTGCTTGGAGTCTCTGTAGGTTACTGGGGGCTTAGGCCTGCTGCTCCTATTGTGACTAGCTTGCCCCAGTTGCTATAAAATGCTCCCTCTGCAGGAGACACAAAGCTCACTCTCAGAGCTGCCCCATTAAATCATGCTTGTTGGAACGAAATATATGGACATTAGGAAAAAATTTAGACGTCCATGTACAAAAATGCGGTAAAAGGCCAGTTTCCTCTCCCTGGTAACGTAGGTGTAAGAGGTCTTATTAGGCGTGTGACATAAAGTCTGGGGTCATAGCTCAGCTCCCTAAAGGGCCAGCTGAGAGAGCTTGCTTCTGTCCCTTGCCCTTGGGCCACACACAAAGCTCCTTCAATCCCTTAAGTGATCTTTTTTCTGCCCTGGGTCCCTGCCTGGAGAGCAGCAGTCTATAGTCTGGACTCTCTCTTGTTCTCCGAAAGTCGTAATCAATATCTCTGTCTTGGGCAAGTCTCTCAGGCAGCTCTGGGCACAGCACACCTGACTGGGGGATCTCAGCAGGGTGGAACACACATCGTGGGTTATAGACCGTCTTCCCCACCTCTCTTGGACTGACCTTCTCCTTGCTGCTGTCTGCCCCTCCGCCTTTGGCTAAGGGTCTGCCTNGGTCTGCCTGCTGTTCTGACTTGGCCCCAGCCAGTCTGTTTAAATTACATTCCTCAGCTGGGGCCCTCTAAGGTACAACCATTTTCTCATATCCTCTCCCCAGATCGCCTTTGGCCTCTATTTTCAATACTTTGATGAAATGACCGATGCAGGTGGATGCCGTTTATGACTTCTCCTTTCTCTGGCCACACTCTTCCAGACTCTGCAGATCAGGGGGATTTGGCATTTGTTCTTCATGGTCCCATTTGCTTCATCCTGTCCCAGGTCTCCAGATCTGCTCATCCTTAGAGCTAGGTGGGCTCATGGTCCACCCTCCTCCCACCAGTCTGTGGCTGGCCTTCCTGAGACATGAAGCTCCTGAGCTTTCTATTGTCTTAGTGTGGACCACTGATGCAAATGATCACAGATGATGTGACTTGAGTGTCATTCTCACAGTGCTTAGGGCTGAAAGCCCACAGCCAAGAAATCAGGAGATGAGGTGTGGGGGCCTCCTGGAACAGCAGGTCTGAGTTTAGAGGTGAGGCAGGTGCATCTTGGTGGGCCCTCATGTGATGGAGAAGGATCACTCAAGTCCCCTGCCTCTTCTCATATGGCATCAATCCCATCAGGAGCTCCACCCTCATGAACTACACTTACCCCAATCCAGCCCTGGTGGCCCCACCAGTTGGCACCATCAGTTTGAGTAAGAATTGAATAGAAGCATTTGAAGGACACACATCTTCATGGCATAGCAGCATCTTTGTGCTAGACTGGAGTATGGGTGTACCTAGGCATAGTATGGGCCGACCAGTACCTAATATCCTAGACCCTGCCCTCAACAGAGCTGCTGGTCGTCTGCTGGTCTGGAGTTGGGACACGGCTGTGCCACTGCTGAAGGGGCTCGCTGGCTGCAGCAGGACTGGGGAGTGAGTGGGTGTAAGTCTCCATTTCCACACGCTAAGGACTTCATACTCGGTATCTCTGTTATCACACTGCACCCTAAACAAGGGCATGGCTTACACCTCTCTTTGCCTAAGGAAACCTGAGTGTGAAAAATGGCTTTCAAAAGTCTAAACAGGCAACAGTTGGAAGAGCCAGAGAGCTCCCACCAGCACCAGAACACCCGCCTCTTGTCTCATCCCTTTTGTTCTCAAACACACAAAGACACAAGGCCCAGGATCCAGGACCAGGACTGAGACTATGTATGTGGTAAGCCACAATCAACCCGGCTACAGAAAGCAGGTTGGATTGGAAGATATATACTGTATCCTGTTGGAAAATTAATATAACACTCCATAAAGTCGCTTCTCTGTGGATGTTTGGCTGGGAAATCTCATTATTAGTCGTCAGGCTGTAAAGAAGGCTCCAGGACGGCAAAGTGAACAGCAGCATCTCGGTTCTGGGGCCAGAATTCTGGATTCTACTGCTGAGAATACCCTGTAAAAGCAGAATACATTGGCACCTAGAGCTGTGGGATATTCCTCACAAGGACTGTCGCCTTCGAGTGACCAGACCACTTCATTCACAAAGGTTAGCACAGTAGTACAGCCTGGTCATCACGCGCGCGTGCACACACACACACACACACACACACACGCATGCAGATACAGGGGAAATGGGAGATTCCTGCCCACAGAAGATGGCCCTGCGGTTCTCTATTCTGTACCTTTAAAAACCTACTGGTTGGGGGACTGCACATCAGTGGCTCATCAGTAAAGAGTATTGTCTGCTCTTACAGAGGACTGGGGTTCGATTCCCAGTGCCCACATCCTGATTCACAGCCATCTGTAACTCCAGTTCCAAGAGATCTGATGCCCTCTTCTGTCTTCTCTGGACACCAGGCATGAGTGTGATACAGAAACACATATGCAGGCAGAACACCCACACACATAAAAATAAAATAAAATTATTTTTTAAATCTAATGGTTGGTAAAACACTAAATTAATTTCTATAATAGGCTGCAAAGAATGGCTGAAAAATGTTCATTAAAATGTGCCTGGGGATTTTTGGCTCTGGACAGGACAGGATATCAGGGTCCTAATGTACCTGAGTAATTAACAATAGACAATCATAAGAAAGGACAGTTTTGAGGAATAGGGCAACAGTGGAGAATATGCCCTGAGAAAAACTGACAAAGAGAAACTCCCCACATATCCTAGAGAGAGAGCAGCCCTGTGCCTGTCCCAGAAGTCAAAAGTACCCATGAAACCATGTCCACAACGAAAATCCAAGTTCTACCTAGCATTGCTGGTAATCAGTGGCAATCAGTTAACTAAATAACACAATTCTTCATAAAACAGAAGGGGTAGACACTGATTCTATGAGGCCAGAGTTCGCCGGTCATCCCACTAGATAAACAAAATTAGTGAAACCCCAGAGCCATCCTCTCTCAATAAGGATTCTTACCAAGCAAGCAACAGTAATTTACTAGGATAATTTGTCAGAACCAAGTGGGGCCATCCCAGCAATGCAGGGTTCACTCAACATTTGATCAATCAAGGCCACTCACATGTTAAAGAAGAGAGAAAAAAAAAAGGCATGGTCATCTCAATAAGCCTAGAAGTGTTTAATTCATTTCAGTATCCATCCCTATGTTTTTGGTTGTGAGCCTAACCTTTAATGACTGAGTCATCTCTCCAGTCCCAACCCTAATTTAGAAAGATTCACAGAAAACACAGAATAAATAGGAACTTTCTCAACTTGATGAAGAGTATCTGTGAGAAACACGGTCAGTACCATGCTGAAGGATGAAGGACTGGGACACTGGAATGTCCTCTGTCCTTTCTGCATTCCAATAGAGGTCACGAGGTGGTATGATGAGCCAAGAAAAGAAATAAAAGTGTGTTGCAGAGGAGGAAATAGAAGGCTTTATCTACGGAGAGTATGACCACCTCTGCAAAACTTCCTGAGTCTACAGGAAAACAGCATAGAACTATTAGTAGACTCAAAGTCGTAGGATACAAGATAAACATTAAATGCTAAGCAATCAGAGATTGAAACTGAAATAAAGCAAACAAACAAAAAATCCTTGATGGGATGGAGAGATGTCTGAGAGGTTAAGAATGCTGGCTGCTCCTGCAGAGGACCAGGGTTCAATTCCCAGCATCCACGTGGCAGCTCACAAGCTCTAGTTCCAGGGATCTGACGTTCTCTTTGGCCTCTGTGGGCACCAAGCACACAAGACATATACAGACACACATGCAGGCAAAACATTCATATACATACAACATAATTTTTAAAGATCCACGCTAGGCAAGTTGGAGCTTTATAATGCCTATAATGCCAGAACTGGGGAAACGAAGGAAGGAGGATCAAGAGTTTAGCACTGGATAAACAGCTCAGTTGGGAAAATGTTTTGCTGTACAAGCATGAAGGTCTGAGTTTGAGCCCCAGAACCTATAAAAACATGGTTTCTGAGTCAGGAGTTGGTGGCACACGCCTTTAATCCCAGCACTCAGGAGGCAGAGGAAGGCAGATCTCTGTGAGTTCAAGGCCAGCCTGGTCTACAAGAGCTAATTCCAGGACAGGTTCCAAAGCTACAGAGAAACTCTGTCTCAAAAAAAAAAAAGCGGTTTCTGTTTGTTTGTTTTGCTTTGCTTGTTTTTTAATCCAGGCATGGCATCAAATGCTTTTAATTCCAGCTCTAGGAAGGTGGAGATGAGAAAATATCTGGGGCTTGCAGGCTAGCCAGTGACAGCCAAATAAAAAAACCTACTTTCAACAAGTTGGAGGTCTCCTGAACTACACAATAAAACCCTACTCCAGATCTAAAAACCATTGAAATAGAATGAAATGCTGAGGACCAGGTCTTGCTGTCTGTACACCACTCCTGACACTGAGTATTGTAAAATATTGCTGAGATAATCTAAGGCTTGTGTAATAATAAAAGATGCTGACCATATCCATAGACCAGGAGATGGAAGACTGTAAAAATGTTTACTCTTCAAAACACTTTATAGATTCGATGTAAGCCCAATTAAAATTCAGCATTTCAGGAGAACTGTTCTAAAATTCACATGCAAATGAAAAAGCAGAATAAACTAATGATTTTGAGGAAGAAGGGAACATTTGAATATTCATACTACCTGACTTCAATTATTGCAAATCTACTATCATAATGAAGGATGGTAATGGCCAGGTGTGGTGGCATCCCTTAAATCTCAGCTCTCAGGAGGCAGAGGCAGGTGGATCTCTGAGTTTGAGGTCAGCCTGGTCTACAGGGCGAGTTCCAGGACAGCCAGGGCTACACAGAAGTTCCAGGATAGCCTGTCCTGGGGGAGAAATGTGTGATATTAACTTTAAAGAGAAATGAATTGAACAAAACAGAGTCAATAAACAGACCCACGCATGTACGATCAATTGATTGCTGCCACAAAGACAAGAGACCAGCAGTAGAATTGTTGTCAGTAAACAGTGTTAGGACAACAGCACCCATTACCACATACATACACACACATGTAGAATCTTCAGTGTGCAGAGCTAAGACAACAGCACCAGTTACCACATACATACATACACATGCAGAGTCTTCAGTGTATAGAGCTAGGACAACAGCACCCGTTACCACATACATACACACACATGCAGAGTCTTCAGTGTGCAGAGCTAGGACAACAGCACCCATTAACACATACATACACACACATGTAGAATCTTCAGTGTGCAGAGCTAGGACAACAGCACACTGTCACCACACACACACACACACACACACACGCAGAGATCTCTGCATCGCAACCATTTACTCAGAATGCTGACTAATAGGCCACTATTAGTCACAATTAATGACCAAATGATTATATGCACCTGAATAAAACATCACTAATTTAAAATGGATCATGTTCCTAAACACATAACTTGCCTTTGAAGTAGTTCCTAGAATAAAATCTTTATGACATCAGACTGGACAAATACAACACCAAAAGCATAAGAAGGGGACATGATCTCCAACTTGAGAAGCCTGCTCTTTGAAAGGCGATTCTAATAATAGAAAGAAACACAAGTCGCAGGCTGGAAATAAATATCTACAAACCACACATCTGATAAGGGACCCTTATCTGGATTATTTAAGGAATTCTTGAAACAACAATTGGAAAAGCAAACATCTCAAACAGGAAGGAAAGAGAGAGGGAGTAGTAAGGAAGGAAGGAAATTAGAACATACACTTCAGCAGAGAAGCCATTTCGATGGCAAAAACACACTAAACCTCACTTAAAATCATTCGTTGTTAGGGAAATTCAAGTTTAGTCAGTGGGAATCCCTGCGTATCTACTGAAATGCTAACATTTAAAAACTGGTGAATATTGTGACGTGTAGAACTAGAACTTTCGTTTCGGGTGTGAAACAATGCGATCACTTTGGGAAAACGCTTTCTAGTTTCTTTAAAAGTTAAGTGAGTATCTGCCACATGAAACAGCCATTGTGCTCTTAAGTACTTTCCAAAGAGAAATGAGAGCATGGGATGCTGAAATGGCTTAGATGTAAAGGCATTTGCAGTCAAACCTGATGATCTGAGCTCAACTCCTGGGACTCACATAGTTGGAGCAAGGAGAGACTCCTACAGATTGTAAATGTGCTACACACACACACATACACACACACACACACACAAAAGGAGAGAGATGAATTATACAGGTTGCATACGCACATGCACACATGCAAACACCACACACAATAAACAACGTTAAAAAAAAGTCCAGGGGCTGGAGAGATGGCTCAGTGGTTAAAAGCATTGCCTGCTCTTCCAAA
>LOEQ01012522.1:3014-24597 GCA_001685075.1 Bramus lutescens
GCCCTCTCCTCAGCTGCTCAAGGAACAAGCTGGGGACATCTTGAGTACCTGTGAACCCCTCTAGAGTCAAGTCTCTTGCCAACCCTAAAATGGCTAGCACAACCATGCGCTTGTGAACACATAGAGGCAAAGCAAAGTTCACAGGGCTTGCATGGGTCTCTTCTGAGCTAGATGTGCTCTAGTGCTGAGAGGAGGAGGAGGCGCAATCTCCCATTTCTAACTCAGAAGTTATGTTCAAAAGTTCACTTATGAAAAATCAACTTTCTCCAATGGAGCATCATGGGGAATACAAACCATTCTTAAGGCCAGGCCCCATGACCAGCAATAGGTGATAAGAAAATAAATTCAATGGTATCTTTGATGGTTTTCTGTTTCAGAAGGTTTAGATGGGGCTTTATTTATTTATTTTTACATTACAGATCCTCTGTGTATATATGATGACTTCTGATTTTGTGGGGTTTGGTGGTTCTTATGTGTCCTAATACATGTGTACCTGTGTGTGTGTGTATGTGCGTGTGTGTGTGTTTGTGTGTGTGTGTGTGTGTATCTTGTGCCTTTTGTTTGGCTTTTTCTTCTGTTTGTCTGTTTGATTGCTTGCTTCTTTTGCCATCGTCCAGTTTGTTTGGTTTGGTTTGGTCTCACTTTATTTTATTTTATTATTATTTAATTACCTGTTTTCTAACAAGGTGCAGATTTCAGTGGGAGAGAAGGTGGGGGGATCCGGAAGGAGTTGGGAGATGGGAAAAACATAATCAGAACATACTATATGAAAAAAATCTGTTTTCAGTAAAGGAGTTAAAAACGAAGGCTATGGAAGCTTCCCTAACCAGATTACACAAGTTGGAGGCAACTTGATGTGGGCTTCAAAGTTTTTACTGCACTCACGAAAGTAACAGAAGATTTTGTTTTTCTAACCAGACCTGGAACTCTCAGTTTGTTCTCACTCATTTTCCTCAACTCCTCTTTGCAATATCCAAGACTTCAATTATGTACTTAAGAGAAAAATTTACAAACCCACTAATGTGTGAGTGTTTTAAGCACCGTCATTTGTTCTGCTGGAACCATGCCAGGAATGGAGCTGAGGAGGAAGACACTGGGTGATAGGAACTGGCACCAACCTTTATAATGGCCTTTAATTGCTACTAGCACTTTCTGTTTTCATGCCCTGCAATTTCTGTTCATCTCTATGATTTATCATTCTTTAGAGTCCTTATGTCAAGCTACTCACATTCTTATATACTTCATAAATTTGACATTGTAGGCAAATATAAGGAGGAAAAGGAAGAAAGCATTTTGATACTCACAAATTCCTTAGGCTTACAAGTTACTATTTGACCTAGGTGAGCCATTGTTACTAATTGCCAAAGTATACACGGATGCTAGAGTTGTGTTCTGTAGAAGTGTTATGTGGTCAATGAGTTGAACAGAGACAAAGGTTTAATTCTCTAACAGAAAGGTTACTAAATGTTAGTGTTACTTTTAATTCTTTGTGATTATATATAAAATATGGATTTTCACTAATATAAACATTTTAACATTATTAGCAGACTTGATTAGACAGTCCAGTGAAGAAGTGTCCTAAGACAAGAGTGGTGTGACTTAGGCTATATCAGGCTGCCGCAGTACCACAGTGATCATCCCGGCTACAAAAGGGAGAGCTCACATTGAGTACAAAGAGAAAGTAGTTAAGACCAAATTGAGAAAACTACACAAGGAACTGAAAATACTTAGAAATGAGCCAATGAGCTTTCTTTCAGTGTTTCCCAGTGTTCAAAGGTAGAAAAAAACAAAAGCAAATGTGAACGTTTCCAGGTTCAATTAAATTTACTTACAAATGGTGAATGGCAAAGTGAAAATGTCATTCGATTTTAATGTTTAACAACTAATATCATTGGGAATATAAAATTGAATTTAGAAGCTATTTCTGTTAATCTTCCTGCATTAAAAACAGCCCCAAAACTTAGTGCCATACAGCAAATGCTCATCTAACATTTACAAATGCAGCACCCAGTTGAGGAATTTAGACTGAATGTACTGTTTCCTTGTAAGCAGAGTTTTCTCATCCTTCAGTCACTCTCAACTAAACACACTGAGGCTTATATTAATTATAGAGCTAGGTTAATAGCTCAGACGTATTACAACTCAAATTAACCGATTTCTATCAATCTACATTCTGCCATGTGACATCGTGGTTTGACCTGTCCTCCAGGATATCATGCTCCCTCTGTGGCTCCTGGTGTCTCCACTGACTCTGCCCTTCTTCCCAGCATTCTTTTTTGGCTGTCTTGCCTATACTTCCTGCCTAGATACCAGTCAGTCAGTTCTTTATTAGCCAATGAGAGTAATATATATTCACAGTATACAGAAGGATTATTCCATAGCATTTCTTCTTAATGTTCATGAAGTAATTCTTTCATAGTACTTAGGACCTTAAGATCTATGAAGTATTTTTTCAAGAAGGATTCTGTTAGGTAAAATAGTAAGTAAATCCCAAAAACACCTAACTTTGCCAGCAGCCAATAAATAGCTGATTCTGGCTTTTCCCATCATAGCCCAGTGTATCCTAAGCAAAACTGAAGATTTATGAATTTCACTGAATGGTCTGAGAATTCAGAAGTGTTATTTCTGTCTATTCTCTTGATTTTATCTAATACAAGCTCTCCTGGATCCTAGGAGAATGGTCCTTCTTAGTACCTTGTCACCATAGTAAAATTACTTTAAAATATATTTAATCTACCATAGAAATACTATATAAAAAGTTCTTGACATTTTCTCATCAGGAGAATACCTGGATTGTATTGCTCAAAACTTCCTGAGATTAAAGTACAGTGTTGGGCCAGCAAGAATGTGAAATCTAGGATAAAAGTGGTGAGTGATTGAACGTTGTTACTTGGTAGAAAGTTAGGTGTGATCATTAGATTGAGATGTTTTTCTTCTCACAAAAAATAATATAAATGAATATAAAATACAAGACAGTTGAAAACTAAGAGACCTTATAATCTACATGAGTTCTTACCCAAGTTCCCTATACTTTTGAAATTAATCACAAGATTAATAGGCTGCTCAGTGTGTTAATAGAAGTCACATACTATAAGTTAGAAATACATGTCGATGTATAATGAACTAAGCTCTCAATAGATGTATGAAAGAAATTTTTCAAGTTGATGAATATCTTTGTGCTTTATTCTGTATTTGTATATGTATCTGTGTAGTGTAGTTCTCCAAAAACAAGTACTTAGCATAGTCTTTGTGTGTCTATTGTACAATTGAGACAAGTACAACATGTGCCTTCTGCAATTTGTATTGTTATAATAAAACACCTTAGATTGAGTAATGTATAAACCAAGAAAATTCATTTAGGTCATAGTTCTAGGTGTCCAAGAGAATAGTGCAAGTGTCAAGACTGGAAGCCAAGAAGTAGGAAGGTATCCATTCTGCTCTGAGTGTTAATAGCTAATACTTTACAAGACCAGTATAAATTCTTTCCAGGGGTAGTAATCATCAATGACCTAACTTTCCACTAACTCTTCCTACTAAAAGTTTCACAGCCTCTCAACATCGTATAACTGACAGCCAAGTTTCTCTCTCCTCACTCCTTAAATAGTTCTTTACTGACAGTGGACTGGATGAGATGGCCGAATTAGCATTCACAGACAACACCACACCAGTCACAAGGACAACACGAATGACAGGAAAGAGCCCGAAGGACCCCTCTTCGATACCAAGTGGGTAGGCAGTGGCCTGGACTGTTGAAGGGGCAGCCTTAGATCACCTCTGGTGGGTAAACATGGTTAGAGATAAAGAGAGATTCTCTGACGGTGGCTCCAAACTGACCACATGGGATGTACTTTCCTTGACAAGCGAGGCTGTTGGTCAGGGCTCATTTGATGTACTCCCCCTGGGCAGCCTTCAGGTTCTCCTTCTTCCCACCCCAGGCGTTCAGAGCAGAGGCCTGCAGCTCTTGGCCATAAGATAAAGTTAACGCCCATAGCTTCAGCAGCGGGCACTGTTGATAGCACTGAGGTTGACGGATGCCTCTTCCTCACACCAGACAGGAAAGTGACTCCAGGGGTGACAGGGGACATTGTGCAATGAAGTGCTGTGACAGTTGCCATGGCAGTCTTCCTCAGTAGAAAATTTCTGGGTACAAGCATGGCCTGGGGTTACCAGGTTGGGCTTCAGCAATGTGCCTTCCAGATAGACATGGTGGTCACTCAGAGCCTTGTAAAGAGCAGCCAGTACCTTCTCAGTTTAGACAGCACTTTAAGCCACAGTCTCCATCAGGGAGGATTTCAGGCCCCACAATGGGTGAAATGCCATTCTCTTAGCAGATGCTAGCATAAAAGGCCAGAGCACTGACATTTTCCATGAAGGCAAGGCCAGAAGGAGTATGTTCTCCATTCTTTAGCACACAATGTCATTTAGCAAAGTCAACTCCATTCTTCTTATACTGGGCACAGTGTTCAGACAGCCCATCCAGTCCTTGGGTGGTGGTTTCTCCATTGGTTTCTGCCAGGGACACCACCCCTTTTTCTACCTTAAGGCACCCAACACCACCCATAAACTTGATATCTTGGGGGAAGGGATGTCCATCATGCACTTTCTGGTAGAGGCTTTTATGAAGGAGGATTACCCCCCCACACACACACACCCTCATTGCAGGGATTCACAGAGCCATCGGCAGTCAGCAGCATCTGTCCAGGAGAAGCGCCTGTTCTCTTCCACGTTCTCAGTGCCAATGTGCTGAAGCCACTTGGCAATGCTTCTGGTGGAATAACTGCAGCCAGGATGTCCTTTCCCGGAGTCACAATTCGATGAACCATGTCAAACAGTTCCTTCTTCTGTTCTGGGGTCAGTGCTGAGTATGGGCAGGACATATCGCCAGTGACAGCAAGTTCCTGTGGTGCTGTGAAAGAAACCTGTAGAGCCTGGTCAGCTGCGAGCCGAGGACCAAGTTTCTGATGCGTAGATATTTGAGGTACACTCTATTCACATCCTGGATACAGCATAAGGACAACACATATTATTAGTCCCCTTCTTTAGACAATTCACTGTAAAGAACTATTCATACATTCACAAGTTAAACTTTTTAAGGCAATTCCTAGCACAGTAGAAGGTAAAAATCTCTATGTGTTAATAAAATATGTGTGCTGAGTGACTGGAGGCAGCACTAGAGAAGTAGTCTAAAAGCACTGTACTGATGAGCCATGAAAGAGGTGGCAAAGAGCGATTTGAGAGACAGGAGAGATCCCTGTGGATGCACAGAATCTGTGAGGCCCTCACAGATGCACCTCCTCTGAAGACATCATTTACTGGTGACCAAATATTGGACTCAATTTGGAAGAAGCATGTTTTCAATGGTTTATAATAATTAAAGATGATGCCGCAACATATAAAAGTACAGAAAATGTTACATGGTTGGATTGATCAAAATCAAATGGTATTTATCTCCAAAATACCACTGACCAAATTTGGGAAAATGTTAGTGTTTTGCTTCTGTGTATCGTTCTGCTTACATGTATCCCTCTCTTCTCTTCACCCTCCCTGATTTCTCTCCTTCCTGCTGCATCCTCTGTCTCAGCTATTAATTCAACAGCTTCCAACTAGTAAGGATCTTTAGGAAGAGGAGGAGTTCCTCTTGGCCAAATCATGGTTAAAAAAAAAGCAAAAAATGCAACATTTTCTTGCTATCAAGATTTCTAAGAAGCAGTCAATGCAAGTGCTGTGTGGGTCTCATGTTTTCACAGTCTCTGTGGAGTTGCTCCTGTCCATCTCAAGGCTTCTTTTCCAACATATCAGGATATTTCCACAAAGAATGCCTGGTACAAACTTTTCTCTGGCACAAAAAGATTAGAATGCCAAATGATAAAGGTTGGGAAGTGGGAGGCAGAGGCAGGCGGATTTCTATGTGTCTGAGGTCAGCCAGTTCAATAGAGTGAGTTACGGGTCAACCAAGGCTAAACAAAGAAACCCTATTTCGAAAAATAAAAAAAAAATTAAAATTACTGAAACCATCATTTCCATATTGGCCAAGAAATGTATCTGGATAGTCCTTACATTTTGCTCATTTATGCATTTGTTTGCCTTTCAATGGGATGTGTTTAACTGGTGGTGTTTTAATACCAGAGATTTCTATTCTCGCCAACATTTTGCTTGAATGTTTGCAATTTACACCACCAACTGAGAAACTCTAACCACATCTTACATTTCAGTAGTTAAGCTGATTTTTCCTATTTGTCTTGTTATTATAACATGTAGTTGTAATTCTTGACTGATCATGTTAAAAATAATATCATTTTGGTATAAAAATAATAGCATTGCATTTAAATGTGAATTCCCAGTGGGCGGTCTATTCCACAGGAAGTTAAACCACTCTCATCAGAAATATAACAAAACTAAGTATTTTTCCTAAAACATTTATATATCATACAATTTTTAAAACTTTTCCCAAAGGTTCCAATTTTTGCATCTCCTTTCATCTCCCACCTTCTGAATACTACCCACAAGTGACTAAATCCCTCACACATTAACTGAATTCACCAAATAAGGAGCACAGACCCGTGGACAGGCAGATTATCATTGCTAAAATAATTCTGCGGTTTTAAAACTCCACTGCACACTGCAAGTATCTGGGGGAGCTTTAAAAAATATGGCTGTCCAGGTCACACCCCAGAGATTCTAATTTAATTGGCCTGAGCACCAGGATTTTTAAAAGCTCCCCAGGTGGTTTTAATATGCAATCAAAATTAAGAACCACTGTTCTAAACCACTTGATTTACATATGAAACAATGAACCCTATCAGCAATGCACACAAACTCCATGTCAGGACACTAAAATTAGTCTTGAGAATTCCAGTTTCTTTACACTAAACCAGAGGTTTTCCACTGTGTTTTCCCAGGCATTTCTTCACAGTATTCCAGGACTGTGGAGGTGATGGAGGGAGAAAAATAGGGAATGGAGGGAGGAACTTGAGAGGGATAAACAGCAGGAAAAAGGTGCATGAAAGGAAGGGGAAATGGAACAACTGAGCATGGGAGGGGGCTGTCCTGAGGAGGAAGAGGTAAGGAAGGGGGTGGGGGGTAGAAAAAGAGAAAAAAGAGCTAAGTTTTTTTTTTAATAAAGAATGCTTTATTACAAGTACATTATGACTTCCCTAATGCCTACAGGTACTAAGAATGCTCATTTAAAGCCATCAGAAATAATATTATTTTGTGTTTGCTTACATTTTCATTTTCATATATACGCAGTATAAAATGATGTCCCTTGGGGTGGTAATGCTTCCACTTCCAGTCATACAGTAACAAAATCCCCAATACACGATATGAAGACCACATTGCAAGTTCTTAGTAAGGTAATCCAAGAGGATCGTCCCCCTCCAAAAAGATTAAGGCTATTGTCATAATTCTTGCCTACCAGAAACTGAAGGTAGTACCCATTGTTGCTGAAGACACCATTAACTAACCTGGAAGGCCCCACCCTAAGGACTAAGGACTGACTCTTATATTAACAGAAGGAGCTACGCAAACTGCCAAGGGAAAAAAAAGCAACCAATAGCCCTACCCAGTTACAATGCCAATGAACCACTACTATGACCAGAACAGCAAGATATTCTGTAAGGTGTGATAGTGGTACTTATATCTTGTATAATCAGAGGCCATCTAATTAGATTTGAGGTCTGCTCAGCAGGAGGAAATTCATGCTTGAACATGATAAAACTAGCCTACCACTTGTGACTGGTGAGGCCCAAGGACCCTGGGGGAAAACTCATTACTGCCACTTCCCTAAATCAGTGTAATTTCAAATTTCCTTCTAAATGCTTATTCTTAGGCTTACAGGTAACTGTAGTACTCACCTCTCATGAAGGTAGTTTGTTTTTTGTTTTGGTTTGTTTTTTTTGTTGGTTGTTTCTGTTGTTATTTCTGTTTTTTTGTTATTTGGGTTTTTTGCAGCAGCAGTAACAGATGATTACCATTACAAAAAGACACAACTAATCAAACTGCAAAGAACAATTGACCATGTAGTACCCAACACAGAAAGGCTCAGGGAACATTTCAGAAGAGGGGTGTAAAGTGTGTTAAGAGCCAGAGTACCACGGCAACTGCTGTAAGATAGTGTCTTCCATATGACAAAGAAGCTTCACCCAGGAAATCTCAGTAATATTGTCACCTAAGAAAGACGTAAAAATGTCAGTAAGAGTTGGCACGCCAATGTGGATAAGGGAATACTCACAAGGCTTCAAGCATGGATGGAGAACTGCAAGCAACTAATGACTGCTAAAAGAAGGAGAATTTAGTTTGCTTCAGGGAGAAGAGCCAGATAGGTGATCCAGGTTGAAGAGGTCAGCCCTAAATATCCATGTGAGTAATATAAAATAAACGCAACATATTACATTTATAAGTTTACATATATATGTGTATATACATATACATACATACACGTGTATGTGTGTATATAAGAGTAAATGTCTAAAGAATAGAGGGCATGAAAAAAGAAAAGGTGGGACCCCCTCATTCGTTATCATAGCAGCTCCTATTTATCAAGTCAAAAAACAAAAATCAACACACACACACACAAATCTGACTAACAGATGAAAGAAATTTTAATATATTGAAAAGTGATTGTTCAGACAGCAACATATTCCCTTCTGAAATAAAAAAGGGCCAAAAGTGAAAAATCTTGTGACTTGGTGGTTGGAGGGAGGCCTCAGCATTAAGAGTGTTTATTGTTGTTCCTCAAGACCTGTGGTCCTATCCGGCATGTCAGGTGCTTCACAACCACCTGTAACTCCAGCTCCTCTGCAGGGGACCTGATGCCTTCTTCTGATCCCTGTGTGCATGCATACACAAGACATGGATTCACACAAACACAGGTACGCATACTAAAAATAGGTATTTTAATGGAACGACAAGCTGACTGCTAAAAGGAAAACACCAACTTCACATATTTACTATGTAAAGTAAATTTGGGGTCTCCATTAGGTTAAGATACTAAAAGTTCCTCTTCTTTTTCTCATACCATGCCAAGGCTCATTTTTTCATTCTTCAGGTGATTGCAACCTTCCATGGAGTACAGTAGAACGCACTTATTGCCTTAGCTATGAGAAGTAAGAACATTTTTCAGTGAAATGATGAGAAAGAAAAGTTGAATGAGTTAGGATAGAAAGCCAGAGAAGTTCAAAAAAGGAAGGCAGGAAAGGAAGGTTGGCTAGACAATGCTAACTGAGAATGACAACTCTGAACCTTGGTAGAAACTAGACACATGTTTGCTTTCTACACTGAGCCTAAGAAAAAGAGTGGCTAGGATGGTGGATTGCATGCTGTTTTGTTGGGTTTTCTATTGCTGTGATGAAACACCATGCTCAAGACTAATTTAGGCAGGACAGGTTTCTTTGGCTTATACTTCCCCTTCGTTGTTCATCATCTAAGAAAGTTGAGACAGGAATTGAAAAAGGGCAGGAAACTGGAAGAAGGAACTGATACAGAGGCCATGCAGGAATGCTGCTTACTGGCTTTCTCCTCACAGCTTGCTCAGCCTGCTTTCTTATAACACCCAGGACCACCACCCCAACCACTCATAATGGGTTGGGCTCTCTCACATTAACCACTAATTAAGAAAATGCCATATAGACTTGTTTACAATCCAATCTAACAGAGGCATTTTCTCAATTGAGGTACTCTCCTTTCAGGTGATTCTGGCTTGTGTGTCAAACTGACTTAAAACTAGCCAGCACATTTGCTCTCTATGTGGAAGACTTTCATAGTTTATTATAGAAGGACAGTGAGAACTTGGATCTAAAGTGCTAAATATAGCCATCCATCAACTCTGATACCAATTAAGGCACAACTGGTATTAACCAAACCCTTGCAAATTGCTACTTAACAGCTTGTGTCTGTAGTTCTTTTAAATTAAACTTAATCTATTATTCTATGACAATTTTATATGTGTATATAATGTATTCTGGTTAATCTCATTCGTCCTTCTATTGTCTTCTACCCAATCCTATCCCAGCCCAAGTTTGTAGCTATCTCTTTATGGCTTAGAATTTCCATTAGTCCTTCATTCTTTCACGTTCATTTTGACTCATCACACTAGTTCCCATCACTGCATAGACTCTGAAATAGAATTTCCTTGATATAGACTTATTACAAATTACTTAAAGTAATACATAATTTATAAGAAAAATTGTCTTCATTAGCTACCTGATACATTCCCAGAAGCCCTTCTGTATTAGCAATGTGATTTTAATCCTAACTAAAGAACTATAAAACTAATATTATCTCCCTTCTTCATATAGAAAACATAGGTTCATTCATACAGCAACTGATGGAAGCAGATGCAGAGACCCACAGCTAAGCACTGGGCCAAGCTCCCAGAGCAAAGTCCAGTTGAAGAGAGGGAGGAGTGATCATGTGAGCAAATGGGTCAAGACCATGATAGGGAAACCCACAGAAACAGCTGACCTGAGCTAGAGGGAGCTCACTGACTCTGAACTAACGGCAGAAGAACCTACAAAGGACCAAGCTAGGCCCTCTGAATGTGGGTGACATTTGTGTGGCTTGGACAGTCTGTGGAGTAACTCAATTGGACCAGGATTTATCCCTGCTACTTGAACTGGCTTCTTGGAGCCCATTCTCTACGAAGGGAAACCTTACTAAACTTAGTTATTGGGGGAGGTCCTTGGTCTTGCCTCTAAGTGACATGCTAGCTTTTGTTAACTCCCCATGGGAAGCCTTACCCTCCCTTAGGAGTGAATGGTGGTGGCGTGGGGGTAAGGTGGGGAAAGCAGGAGGATGGAAGGGAGTAGGAACTGGGATTGGCATATACAATGAGAAGATTGTTTTTAAAGAATAATAAAGAAAGAAACATAGGATCAAAATACCTTTTTTCACCTAAGATCACACAGTTCTAATCTACTTTCAAATTTTTCAAACTACACATTCATTCCTCTGTTATTCTCTTCTAGCATTTCTTTAGCCTTTGAATCAGAAAGAAATGTCCCCGTGCTTTCTTAATGGATGATCCATCAGTACTAAACATGAAAAATACATTTCTTCCATGAATGATGTTCTTTCTCTTTTATGCCCAGAGACCCTTGAGAAACTGCCATTTTATGATAAACTTCCACCTAACAGCTTTTAAAATAATTTTAAAAAGCATTTTGTAAGACAAAGGTATATTTATGCATAAATGGTAGTTTGTAAATATCATCACGTTTTATAAACTGTGTACATCTTATTGTCATGAAAGAGAAACTCATCTCCATTTGGATGTGAAGATTTTCTTCATCTGTATCTATCTCAGACAAAGAAGCAGACGTTTTAAGGTTATTTTCTTTGTTCCTGTGAAATATCTATTAAAGCAACAATATTATAATTGTAACTTAAAGTTTAAAAAACTAAACCTTGTATTAAGACTATTACAATCATATTGCTCTTGTTTACTAATGACACATTATCTCTAGGATAAACTAACCACAATGTACATATTCCCCATGTAAAAATAAATGAACATTTTTGTTGTATTACTTTGTATTTAAAAGTGTATTTGTGAGATTTGATTATAAATGATACCGACTTTCAATATCAAGATTATTCAGATTTCAAAGGAACTTTACTTCCATGGTCCCTTCTTCACTATTTAAATCATCTTCCAGATTCTTCTGTTTTCTGAAACTAAAACATAGATCATGGATTGATGGTAGGCATTTTGATTATAGTAATTAAAATATCTTTATTTAGCTTCTTGAGAAAAGTACAAAAACAAGAACTGTGCCTATTTCTATAGATAAGAATATTGGGTAGAAATTATACTTTCAAAATCAAACTATCAAAGGAGGTACAGCATTTATTCAAACCTACATGTATCATCAACTTGTGATCCTTTTGGAGACTTTCTAGACCTCAACACACAACTTTCACTCCCTGTAGACATGTCCCTTCTTCCATAATAAAATATTATCACCTCATTTTCTGCATAACACCAGAAACTCAAACAGAGTCTAAGTCTTACCTCTTTAGATCCTCACATAGATTTGTACAGAATAAATGTTCAATCAATTTTGCTAATTTATAAAGGTTAATTAATTAATTAATTAATTTTCATGAGTATCAATTAGTCATATTGTGGTAAATTATTAAAATTGTTTACTGGTATGGAATCATTTTGAATCTGGGCTCTATTTCATACTCAAGGCAGAGTGAGATCACACTCGACGCAATTTCAGGTTCTTCATCTCTGCTCAGTTCCTCTAGATACATATTTCCTCATGACCCCACACTCAGGAACATCACAGGTATAGTCTACAAAACTGTGCGAATTGAGTCACCTGCCCTTCATGCCTATGCACATGCATGCAACACAGTAATTAATTTCGGCCATGTTTAAGAGGGTACTAGTCTGTGCACTCCACAAAACATGCACCTGTTCATTCTAAACACAATTAGACTATCCTACTGGAAATTTGTTTTTACAGTGCTCTAGACCCCAGTAAACGCTTCAGTCTGGGATACTACATTGTATTCTTGGCCCTCATTGGTGCCCATTTTCTCTCTTGGATCTGTAAAGTAAACTGTTGCTGATACTCATGCATTTCTGTTGTAAGGTCTCATGTGGTTCATTTAGTCAACATAGCTGGATGTAACTTCCTCTCAGTCAATGGTATCCTATAGAGATTGCAGGCACAAACTAGACATGGCACAGAGATTGACAAAGATATCAGACAGAATAACCCAACATTCAGTAAAAAGAACAATAGAGTCCTTGACAGCTTGTTCTCCCTTACAAGAACGGATCCCACAAAAGATACAATGTGTCTATAGCTATACCCAACTCCAATCTCCATAAGAACAAGTTAATTCTCCAGAAAAGAGCAAATGGAGAGAAATAGAATACTTGTGTCTGTACTAGTCATTTTGACTGTCTGTGGCCCATTTGGCATTACTACAGCAAAGTTCCTGATGTAGAGTAACTTTATCTGGAAAAGAGTGTCTACCTGGTATATTAATATGTTATGTCATTTGAAGGAAAATGTTGCAACTGGAGACAATCATATTAAAGAATTAAATAAATATTAATATCAAGCATTTCTCTCATTTGTAGGTTTGAAGTTTTATAAACACACAAAGGCTTATATGTTTAGATAAAATGAAAGAGAAAGTATAACTGTCAAGGGGAGGTGGGAGGAAGATAAGGAAAGGCAGAGAGGGATTGGGGAGTTATGCTCAAAGTACATTAAAAAGTTTTATGAAAATGACCTTAGATAACCCAATATGAAGTATTTTTAAGGTACCAAGAAAATGATCTGTTCATCATATTGCTATGATGAGGGTCCCTTCTACTGTGTCACCATTATGGAAGAAATACATGTATAAAGAAGACGTCCTATTCTGAAATATGAAGCCTGAGAGGCTGGAGTCCCACAGTCTCTTCTGAGTTCATGTCCTAAGTCCTCAGTTGATCTCAGGACCTCTCACAAGGTCCAGTAAGTGGAAAGCATCACCCTTCCCACACTGTCATGATGTAGAACATGCTTCTCACGTGTGAACCTTTGGACAAACAGTCATAGCCTCCTTCTCATGTTGATGAGTGATATCCTTGACTCTCTTTCCTCTCTCTTTCTCTCTCTCCCTCTCTCTTCCCCTGTCTCTCTCATGTGTGTTTATGGTATGTAAATATGTAATATGTAAATAGATTGTCAAGTGATCTAATTGTAATACTTTCAATTGTCAGTAGAAGAAAGCCAACACACCCCTCGCAGTAGGACCAGGATGTGTACCTGATGCACGAGTTATCTTTTTGGACCCCAATCCCTATAGTGGGATACCATGCTCAGCCTCAATGCAGGGGGGAGGGTTTTGGTCCTGCCCTAATTTAAAGTAACAGACTTTGTTGACTTCCCACTGGAGCCTTTATCCATTGGGAGGAGTGGATGGGAGTTGGAGTGGAGGGTAGATGAGAGGGTGGGATGAGGAGTAGGAGGGACAACTGTGGATGGAATGTAAAATGAAATTTTTAAAAATTAATTAAAGAAAAGAATGTGTCATTTCATTCAACTTTGAAATAAAGTTACAATTTCATTTTAAAAAAAAAGGAAGCCAGCACAAATTAGTTTAAAAGAAAATATAACTTGATATATGTTCCCCTAAAGTCAAAGAGGTCAGTAATTTGAGAATGCTGGATATAAGATTTCACAAATAGCATTGGGGAATTATCAGTCTTGCCCTCCTCATTTGGTCTTCTCAATCTGGTTTTCTCTGAGGTAGAGCCCTTTCTATGTAATGGCAGCAACGCTTGTCAACATCTTAGACATGTAGTCCCAATGGGAAAAAAAAAAACAATGTTTTTTCTCTGAAGTGCAAAAGACATGGATGAGCTTCTATTGGCTTGCTTGGGTCAAGCACCTATTGCATAATACTCATAATGGTAAATCTGTTGGTCATACCATTGCGACATTGTTGTTTATCTCTCATCGTGAGATGAAGATGGGCTTAAGAGGAAGTTTCTATAGAACACAAAAGTTCATGTGTATATTTGTGATGTGTCCACTCTCCTATAAACTCACAGAAGAGGAATGTGTTCCACTCATATCTTTAAAAAGATTCCTCCACAAACAATGATCATATCACCTGGAAACAACAAAAAAATTAAAATTTTATAAATTAAAAAAATCTCCCTCCTAACTAAAACTGAAAAGGTTGACTTATTTAATTGCTTTGGCAATGCTATAATTCGGTAAAACTCACTATCTTTTCAACTCATTAGCTTGCAAAAGAGAAAAATCCCATCAGAAGAAGCAGCAGAGTACCAGCTCTCCTCTAATCTGATGTGTGCATTACAGTGAATGCACTTAAGAATTTATGAAAAAATCCAATTTTGAACAAAAGTATTCTATTATTTCTTTTAGATTATTTGTTGGATTATAATCCCTCCATCCCAAATCACAGTCAGAAAAATCTTTCTCCCCAATTTCATCTTAAACACTCTTTACTTGAATAGCATTTACTGATATCACACGTGTTTAATGAAGTATTATAAAATAAAAAATAAACCAATTTAAAGGCAGACTGAATCTCAAATTAGAAACCCATGAGCAAAACTATACAAAATATGTCTTTAATGTATGTAAGATGTTGAAAGACAATTAATGGGATGGCCTGGGAATGGGGAGCATGCAGAAGTAATTGAAATACTCATTAATTCGTCTTATTTGAGGAGGATGAACATAGTGAAGAAAAGCCCTTCAGCAGATGGTGAAAATATGGAGAGCAATCAAAGTTTAAAAAAAGAACCTATGTGCAAAAAATTAAGGTACATAAAGGGAATCACTCTGAAGCACATAAGGGAGCTAAAAGCCTCTGACAAGCTGAAAAGGTGACACGGGAATGCTTAAGGGCCATCCGAGGAGAGCTGGTTTTGACACTGAGAAAGAACAGGTTTCCAGCCTCAATTAAAAGCTGCAGAGATACTGACATTGAGCCCAAGCGCTAACACCATAATTAATGACAGTTGGTATGATCTCAAAGTCTATGAGATAACTCCAATCCATTAAAGATTGTCAGTAAAATAATTTAAATAATCAAATCACACATGTATACATGGGAACTCAATTCAATACTCAATAAGAAACAGGACTGTTAAGTCATTAAACAGCATGAAATAAAGAAGCAAATTTTATAGATTCTTTTCATTTTAAAGGGATTTGGAGTTATTGGCCAAATAAGTTCTGCCCTTCATGCCACTAACATGCGAAAGAATTCTGAATGTGATGAGAGGAACGTTGGACTTTCAGGTTTGACCTAAAATGTGTCTGGGTAAATTCTCTCTCATTGTCAAGGAGGTGATAGGACAACCACATACTTAGAGAGTGAATCCATAAATGACCACATGAAAAGAGGCTTAGTTTGCTTCCATGCAGAAATCGAATATGTAAATATTAAATATTAATTTAGTTAGCATTAATTTAGCTTATACCTTCAACCTACTTAGGTTAATTCACAAGTATCAAGAATTTACTGACAAAAAACGATTTGCTCTATAATATAAAAACATATTTTATTGCATTTATTTATTTTGTCTGTGTGTATGTTCATGTGTTATAATGTATTTGTGGGGGTCAGAGGCCAGCTTTCTGGAATTCTCCGCTTCCATCAACACAGGTTGACAGGCTTGATAACAAGTTCCCTTACTTGCTGAGCCACCTATCAGCCCTAAACCAAAGGACTTTTGAGAGACAGCTGAAGAGAATCAGAGAGAGAAAAGAGACGGCATACTGTTGATCAGTCCATGAGAAAAGTATACTGTTTGAAGTGGCAGAGGGCAGATAAGAGACAGTTGTGCCAGAGAAGCTCCTTGCAGTGAGTGGAGGTTAATAAGCAACTGATCAAAGTGAAGACACTATCTGACTATGAAGTGCTCCGTGCCAGTGAGACAGCTGCCTCGGATCTTCTCCCCGTAAATCTTGGGAATATCATGGAAGAGGTCAGAAAGATTGAAAGAGCCAGAAAGCAGGTGAGAGATTATGGAGGAAGTGGTGTCTCCTAGACATGATAAGCCTGTCGCGCTTATGCATTCACAGCAGCTATGGCTTCCGGGGCAAAAACTGGGCAGATCAATCCAGTCAGTACTCCAATATGAACAGATAAAGACCTTACGAGCTGGGGAGCTATTGACAGTGGGGAGCTACTACCAGCTCCTAGGAAGGCAGAGTCAGTTTCCTTCCGGGGTATTGTTCCTGGTGCAAGGGTGCCCATGTGCTAGCCAATGGTTGGCACTGGACCATGTATATATGAGGAACAGTAACGGGACTGAAGAGAGTCATGCAAAGATTAAAATGTAAGCAGAAAATGAACTGGAAGAACTATGTGGAGGAAGGATGTGAGAAGAGTTGGGAGTCGTGACAGGTGGATATGACCAGAGTAAATTGTATACTTCATAAGCTTTATTAAAAATTACACCAAAGGGACAAAAGCAATAAAATTTAGAAGATAGAAAGCAGATAGCTGAGAAAACTTAGTATCAATCAAACAATACTCAGAAAAAATAAGAAAGATAAAAATTTTACAAAGGCTCAAAGAAATTTACTAAGAGATCAAGAACCAGCAGAAAAATAA
This sequence comes from Bramus lutescens, assembly GCA_001685075.1. Lineage (NCBI taxonomy): Eukaryota > Metazoa > Chordata > Mammalia > Rodentia > Cricetidae > Bramus > Bramus lutescens. Next base: position 20,124 of record LOEQ01012522.1, read on the forward strand.
AGTGAAAGAGAGTCAGCTACAGAAAGGATCCCAGCTTGTCTGATCAGAAGCAGTAACTTTCCAAACCCTGCCAATGGCAAACAACTGCTCCACCCGCGGGAGAGAGTGAATCCTGAGTTTCCCCAGGTTGGGAAAGTCCACCTCCATCTGGTGCCAAAGCAGGGGAATTGAGTGGAAAGTGCATGATGAACTCCAGGACTTTTCAACCATTAAGTATTTCCCAAATTCTTGGGCACCAGGCTCCCAAAATCTAAGATGAAACATAAAAGAAGTTTTTATAAGAAATGCTGGCCTGAAAGCATATTTTTAAAAATACTGGAGAGATTTTCAGTTTCCAATCAGCATATAAGGAATATAGATGCAACAGTCCATCCTAATATCCATAAGAAAAAAAATAGTAAACTTTTATAACGAGCAGGTCAGGTCTTATTAAGTCTGTCAGAGAAGTCCCATTATGATCCAAATAACTATCTTTAAATTTGGAGAGAACAGAAAATTACAATATGTCAAAGAAACGGTCTACTTTCACAGATATTAGGCTAGGTAGCTTGATCAGGAATTAATGAATTGATGGAAGCTTATTTCCAAGTATCATTAAAGATAAATATTGCACTCGGACAGCAGAGACAGGCGGATCGTTGTGAGTTTGAGGGTAGCCTAGTCTACAGAGCGAGCTCCAGGACAGGCTCCAAAGATACAGAGAAACCCTGTCTTGAGAGAAACAGAAAGATAAATATCCCAGAGAAACTGATTTTTTGTAGCAACTAAAACATTCCTCAGCTTTACCTGAAATATTCATATTACTTCATTTTAAAAAATAATACTAAGTTGCTGTAATCGGTACTCAAGTATTGGGATTAAGCAGAAATAGACCAACAAAATACAATATAATGTCCAGAAATAAGTTCATATGTTTATGTTATTTATAACCAACTTATTTCATAAAGAAGCTTATTTTACACAAAGAGGAAAGACGGTTTCCAATAATTTCTGTTACTTAAAGTGAATGTCCTAAAGCTACAGACTTACACACAAGACACAGAACTAACAGAGGAGAAACAGCAAAACACTTCTCCTTGGTCTGAATATTACATTTTTATAAGACACCAAAGCATAAGCAAAAATAAGCAAATCAGATCATACCTTGCTATAAAACTTCTACATGTCTAGGAAAAAGATCCAGCAGACTGGAGATACAATGCACAGAGTGGAGCAGTATATTTGCAATTAATAGATCTAATAATGGATTAAGATACAAAATATGAAAGCCAGGTAGTGGTGGTGCACACCTTTAATCCCAGCACTTGGGAGGCAGACACAGGCAGATCTCTGTGAGTTCCAGGGCAGCCTAGTCTACAAGAGCTAGTTCCAGGACAGGCTCCAAAGCTAGAGAGAAACCCTGTCCTGGAAAACAAAAAGATGAAAAGTATGAAAAGACCACAAACTTCTCAATAACATTAACACAACTTAAAAATGACACAGAATCTAAATAGACATTTCTCAGAAACTCAAAAAGTCAACAGGCTTATGAGAAAACAGTCAGTATGAGTAATGGTCACAAAATTAGAGATGAAACCATCATCAAACAACATGACTTCCATATGCAATGACTTATTGCATGACTAATAATGTCAAACACAGATGAGAATGTGGAAAAAGAATCTTAGTACACAGTTGATCAGAATTTAAACTTATGCACCTTTTCCTGAAGATAGGAGGGAAAGTGACTCAAAAAATTAAAGCTAGAACTCCATTTGATCCAGCAATCCCACTTCTTTGCATGGATCCCAAGGAAATGAAATCCAGATCAAAAAAATGTCTGTACTTTGCGATTCATTGAAGCATTGAGAACAATATAAAATATACGAAAAGAATTTGATTTCCATTGACTTAAGAACTGAAGACCTGAGAGCAATAATGCAAACCATGCACACAGAAGATTATCATTTATCCTTTGAACACGGGAGGTCACGTTACTTTCATTTCAAAAACACAGAAGGAAATACTTGCGCTTTTGAGAAATCTAAATTTCCAAACTCATAAAATTAGGAGGATGGTGTTTTCAGCTTTAGGGACAAGGGAGAAGCTGAGAGATACTGTTTTAGGGTTATACATGTTGTATGCACTCGATAATTAAGTTCTACACGTTTAATGTATAGTGTAGTGAGCGGCATGAATAATAATGTAATGAAGCCAAGTGGGTTTCTTGTAGATGATATATTATAGTTGAGTCTTATTTGAGACCCACTTGTTAGTCTCTTTTAAGATTTGGGCCACTGATCTAAAAGTAATTTTAGGAACTGTTGGGTTACATAAAAATGTATCAAGGTTTTAACCTTTGTCTATTTGTTGCTTTTCTTCATTGCTCTTATGTTGCTTCTACTAAGCTTTTGGAGGATTACACGCAAGCATTTCATATGATTATTTTTCTCTCTTGCCTCAGCACATCTGATATAGCTTGCTTTTGTTTTAGTTGATACACTCCAGTTCACAGTACAAAACTGTTACTGATGCAAGGTAACTTGCAAATAACGATGAATAACCCTTCCTCAGGATCTGTAATGGATGGATTCTAAGTACCCAGCATGTAACAAAATCAACAAATGTTCAAGTTCCTTGTATAAATTGATATTCTGTTTGCCTGTTACACATACACAAACCTCCATTTACTGTATAGCATCTCTAGAATACTTCTAACTAAATTAGTGTAAGTTTCATGTAGAAGGTTGATAAATTATTTCACTTAGGAAGCAACCACAAAACTCTACATGGTTGAAACATGCAATTTTTAAATTTTTTTCATGTGTGTGTGTGTGTGTATGTGTGTATGTGTGAAGACACATGAATGCTATAGTGTTTATTCAGAATTTAGAGGACAACTCTCAAAAGTGAATTCTATCCTGTCACATAGTGAGAATAAGTGAGCACATTTAGGCCTTGGGCCTACTTGAAAGCCCTTCCACTCATTAATTCATCTCAATGAGCCGACAGGTCCAGTCTTAAAATAATATTGAACATTGGTTTAAGCTACAGACATGCAGCCCACAAGAGGAGGTCAAGCACTTCTGTCATATAATTTAACAAAACTTTCTAAGTCTTCATGCTTATCTCTTTTTAAGTTAACATTCGTTTTGCCTATACACAAATGTAATTATCAAATAAATACTTCCTACTATTTTTGGTTTTGGTTTTGGATTTTTGACACAGGGTTACTTTATGTATCTTTGGAGCCTGTCCTGGAACTAGCGCTTGTAGACCAGGCTGGCCTCAAACTCACAGAGATCCACCTGCTTCTGTTTTCTGGGTGCTGGGATTAAAGGCATGAAACACTCCCTTCCAGTCCTATTGTTATTTCAAATAAATTGCAGCTTTTTGTTCAATTAAGAATAATAAAAGGGAAAGATTTTACTTTAGATGTTGAAAATATGTCTCAGTAATATGTGCTTAATATGCGCAAAACCCTGAATTTAATTCCACAAGGAAAATGATTTTATTTTATCTATACTTATTCACTTTTAATTGCCTTCTTTTCTTTAAGTATTTCTGAGTTTTTACTTATATAATTTTCCTTATCAATGAAGAAAGTAGATTTCTATTTCCTTCAAGGAGGCCTATAAGCAATAAATCTAAAATTTATTTCTTCAATATTTTTATTGTGGGACAATACATAGAACATAAAATTTGCTATGCAAACAATTTTAAGTGTGCAATCCATTGTAGTTAATTACAATCATATTAATATGCAACTACCAGCACAATTTATCTCTCAAATTCTTATGAGAAGCATAGTTTTACAAACAAAATGAAATGCAACATTTCTCTTTAAAACATGAATAACTGGTGTAGGATAACATTTCACCGTGAATCTCAAATTCACCAAGAACTGTCCTGGGATTGTTAGACTGTTGTCTAATATCTTTAAAAAACAGCCTTTGCAGAAGGATGAGATGCTTTTTGGTGCTGGGTTCCTGAAAGGATGCAGTATTCAGAAAGAAAATAAATTCTATTAAAGATGGACGCAGTCCCTCAGGGACTAAGCTCTGCTCTTTGAGGAGATATCAAGAGCTAAAAAGGACATTTATAGGCCAACCATAAGGCTGGGAAATGACACATGTACACTTTGCACAGAGGTACTCAATTTGGAGGCATGTATTAAGGCTGAATTTGTAATCTAGCATTATCACCCTGGTTTCATGAGCATTCACTCTAGAATATGTAGTACAGAAATACCCCAAAATTTTTATTTGTTAAACAAGAAGGGGAGAAGGGTTAAAGTGTAGTAGGTTTCCTCTTATACAAGCTGATTTTTTGAAGCATGAAACAGTTCCTAAAACTGAAATATGATTATGACATCATCCTAAAGGATTTTTTATACCTTATTTAAATATTAAAAATTTCCATTTCCTCCCCTCCTCCCATATTCCTCCCCCTCCCCCCATTCTCCCTCCCCCTCTCTCTCCAGTCCAAAGAGCAG
>LOEQ01012522.1:28903-41349 GCA_001685075.1 Bramus lutescens
TTCAGTTTTCAAGTCTTGAACTGTTTCCATTATCTGTGTGATTGTTTTTTCTTGATATACTAGGGTATTATTTACAGATTTACTCATTTCTTCAAACTTTGTTATTCTTCTCATCCATTTCTTTAAGTGAGTTTTTCATATCCTCTTTAAGGGCTTCTATCCCTTTCATTTTGTCAGTTTTTTTCTCTTTCTTATGGATAAGGGTGTTCAAGTCTTCCTATTGTATGTTCGCTGGATTCTGGTGTTATCGTTTTGTTTTTCAGATTGTTGGAGGAATTCTTGTATTGGTGTCTGCCCATCTCTCCCTTCTAATGTCCTCCGGAAGGACAGATCTTCTGGAACAGGATCTAGTCCACTTGCTGGCCAGAGACCTCGCAGACAGAAGGGCACACTTGCTGGTTGCAGGCTCAGTGGGGCAAAGAAACTCCTGCAGCAATTGCCCTCACCACTTTGACCCAGACCCCAGGCAGGAAGCAGGCTGAGTTTGGGGCATCCTTTGACCCCACAGATGGAGAGGGGTGCTGGGGAAAGGAAGTTGGGATGGGATGAGAAGAGAAAGGCAGCCTGGGCCCAAATCTTAGCACCTACCACAGGACCAGCCGAACACTATTAATATATAGTAACTAAACTATTGATGACTAAGTCATTAAGCACTGACTGTGCAACAATGGCTCATGTTTCTAAAGAGCTCATGGCAGGATGGCTTCCCTACTAAATACTTTGCAATGCGCGTATGCAAAATTTTGCAAATACCCTTTTTATAGTTGAAAAGGTAAGAAGTTAAGCATATTGTTCAAGGGGAAATAGCTAAGGTAGAATCTGAAGTCTCTCTCAGACTTGTTGCTCTAATTACAACTCTGATTTAGGAATTTAGGATCCATAATTACACTGGAGTGTGTGGGGGGGGGTTTCAGAAAAAGTAAATAAGCTAACAAAATGAAAGAAATACTCTTATGGTGTATCTGTTATAGTAGATATATTCTTTTGTTTTTGTGTGAATGTGTATGTGTGTGTATGTGTGTGAATGTGTGTGAATGTGTATGTATGTGTGTGAATGCGTGTATGTGTGTGAATGCGTGTGTATGTGTGTGAATGTGTGTATGTGTGTGAATGTGTTTATGTGTGTGTATGTGTGTAAATGTGTATGTATGTGTGTGAATGCGTGTGTATGTGTGTGAATATGTGTATGTGTGTGAATGTGTTGAATGTGTGTATGTGTGTATGTCTGTATGTGTGTGTGTCTGTGTGTGTGTCCGTGTGTGTGTCTGTATGTGTGTGTATGTGTGTGAATGTGTGTATGTGTGTGAATGCGTGTGTGTGAATGTGTTATGTGTGTGAATATGTGTATGTATGTGTGTGTGTGAATGTGTGTATGTGTGTGTATGTGTGTGAATGTGTGTGTATGTGTGTGTATGTGTGTGAATGTGTGTATGTGTGAATGTGTTTGTGTGTGTATGTGTGTAAATGTGTATGTNGTCACTCACCCCTCCGGAAGAATGGTCCATCCTAAAGTTTGAATACCTAAAGTCATGTTCTCTGGGATTTCTCATATTCACTACACTCTAGTATTGAATTAAGATATACTCAAGGAACTTGTTTCAGTTATGGCGAATGCTGGCTGTCCTTATGATGGAGTGATAAAGTGGCACAACTCTCTTCATTGCAAAATAGAATCTACATAATAGTCACTGGAGCTACAAGAATATGCCAAATAATTCTGTCCTTCAGATTGACTCAGCCAGCTGATTGTGTTGCATGCTTTGCCTATAGATGGTGTGACTTGATTTTAATTTATTGAAAAAAATGTTGAATAGATGAATTGGGTGTAATTCCAGAAGAAAATGCTGTAGAAGCTAAGAAATTAATGGATCATTGTGAGGAACCTAAGAAAAAACTGCAAATTCTTTCAACTCTGAACAAAGCAAGTGAATAATTGAAATAGCCTGTCATATATCTATGTAAGTTATAATCTATGAAATATAAAATACATACAAAGATATTAATACCATATTTTAATAAAACTTAACTATAACTCCTATAAAGATATTTCATACAAATTATTCATATATTTGTGGAAATCAAATATAATTATAATATAAAATTATTTTACATATCCCCAAAGAATTCCAAACAATCCTAAGGTATGTAATATGTAACCAAACTGCTATATATATAACTATCATTAATATTACACCTAATGTTAGTTGTCATTTAACTTTCTGTTAATACATATAATCAGTCTTACTCTCATCACTGAGTATTTTTCAAAATAGTATCATTTTCAAAACAAGGCATCCCATTATTTTCTATTGCTATGTATTCATTCTTCTTAAAGAACATTTTTTCTTATATCTTAATTGATTAACATGCTGAGTGATGAAAAACACACAGTATTCTACCACATCATCTTTCACATGGACAGAGGGTACAGGTGTGTGCTAGTCTTTTTTTCTATTACTTTTACAAAATAAAAGATAATTAATTTATAAAGATTTTTCTCAGTTCTTCAGGCTGTATATGATCATTTGGCATATTTGTTTTGCATACATCATGATGGAAACATGTTTTGAAGAAAAAGTGTTCAATCATAAGCCATGGAACATAAAAGAGAAAGAAGAGTCAAGAAATCCACAAGCCATGTGAGGAAATCCCCCTAATAATCTAAAGACATCTCACTTGATTCTGCCTTCCCAAGGTATCATCACCTTCAATACCACTGATGTGGAGAGAAACCAGTATAAACCTTTTTAAGACACAGAAGACACAAACTGTAGCTAGAGTTTAATACAACAGCTCATTCCTTGAGTTGTTGTATTGGCCTTTGTTGTCTGGCCTTAGGAATTCATCTAGTTTTAGGAAGAGGTCTTCCTGAATTCACAAACTCTATCTTTGCCGTGACAGTTTTTCCCATGATTCAACACTGATCTGAATTAAATGCCTTTCATGATTGACATGGTGTGTACTTAAACACTTAGGTCTTTGGTGATCACCTACTAGGGTTAAGAAGGGTGGTGGTGCCTTTAATCTCAGCACTTGGAAGTCAGAGGCAGATGCATTTCTGAGTTCAGTGCCAGCCTAGTCTACAGATCAAGTTCCAATACAGCTGCAGAGAAAGACCTCTGTCTCGTAAAATAAACAAACAAACAAAGGTTTACCAACTTATTAGACAAAGTCAAACTAATAAGGCATAAACAAAAATAGGAGAGAAGAAAATACATGGAACATACAAGAAGACTACTTAGCATGCATTGCTGTACTCTATAAGAAAAAAGGAACAGATGAACAAAGACAGTACTTGGAAATACTGGAAAATTTGAAAATCTATAGGACTCTTGACCAACAGATTTAAAGGCCCAAAGAATCAGAAGAATAAAGATAAATGAATTAATGAATGAATGTGTATATGTGTAAGTGTGGAAAACATCGTATTCGGAAGTGTTAAAACTGTTTTATTAAAAAGCAGCACTTAATGGAACAATCTTAAAGGAAACCAGAAAAATAAAATATTCTAAAGAGTTCAGATTTATAGTTACTATATCACTCATAACAATGGATGCCTAGAATGATATTATTACTACTCCAAAGGTAATAATTGATGAAATTATATTGCATATAGAAAAAAGAATCATCTGAGAATGAAAATACTATATGTAACAATTTTGGGAAAATATTTTAATCTGAAGAAAATTATCTCAGGCGCAAACTTAGAAATGCAAAAATTAAAATAATAACTAATAATAAAACATTAAATTGACTTGTGAACTTTAATTAACATTAAGTGATTATTATGCTGTTCTATGTTCTCCCTAAAAGAAACCAAAACTCTAAGGTCATTAATGCAACCTAGGTTGATAAGCAATACTATTACTGATGGAGTCTGTTCAGAGATCAAATGGAAGGAAGTGAGCTTATAATCAATATAACTTATGAAGACGTGGAGGAGGGGAGAGATGGAGACACACACGCACAGAGAGAGAGTGGTATTATCAAATGGAGGTGGAGGATAGAGTGGATTTCCACGGGCAAGTTTATGAGAACTGCTGTGGCTCTCAAAAGCTGGAGGTTGCAGGAAGGCTGCTCCTTGACACATTTCAGATAGAACTTGGCCATGTCAGCACATTGAGTAGATTTCTGTTTGTTAAGCTACCTTACTTTGTCACAGCAGCCCTAGAAAAATTCAAGTAAAATTACTTTGTAGTGCTGAGAATACATTGCCATAAAAACTCAGAGAAAATAGGCTGAATTGACTTAAATATCTGTCTTTTTTATTATCTGGGAAGAGCAAAAGATATTATTTTTTGATGGGGATTATTAACCACCAAATGAATGAAAGCAAAAGGCATGAATTTCAAGCTAAAAAAGATACAAGTGAACATAATGTGTATTTAATCAATGCAAAGAGAGGCATAAAAGGAATAAACAGCAAATAAAATGTATGCAGGACCATCAGCAAAAGTAAATAAGACAGATGATGTAGACCTAGTAATTTCTGTACTTAGTGTAATTGTTCTAAATTGTAAGTTAATTAACAAAGAATATCACATTGGATATTTGAAACTTTTTTCCAGTTAATTTTAAAAAGCTAAATCTAAAATATAATTATATAGAAAAAGCTAAAATTCAAAACATAGAAAATATATATTGCACAAATAGTAACCAAATAAAGCAAGGGTTTCTTGCATAATCAGAAATAAACCAAACAAATTACATGTTACATGGGTTTATTCTTAGTAGCGATAGAGCATAGACAAAATGGACTTTCCAGGATTCCAGAAAAATCAGGTAGGATTTATCAAGCAGTATGGATGCATAAAATACATTGAAATCATGAAAACTCTAATGGTGGTCTAGAGTTGAATATTTGCTCGACTTTGGTTCCAAGTACCCACATCAGCAGCATACCTCTACCTGTACCTTCAAATCCAGGAGAGTCAATGAATGCCTGTTCTAACCTCTATGGGTACCCACACACACATGCCATCCACTCATGGAGACACACACATTAAAATAAATACAAATAAATTTTTTGAGAGAAAAAAAAGCCTTAATCCTTATACCCACAAGTAAGTGTAGCTCTTACCTTTCACCAAAGAAGCTTTCCTAGAGACCTACAATTGGTCCAAATGCAAAGAATGAGGGTCTGTGGAGCTCTCCACCACAGCCACACATCTGTAACAACCCTACAGTGAAGGCTCAATAAACACCACAGAAGAGGAGTTGGAAAGATTGTTAGAGGCAGTACCAGGATACCTGCAGCTACATAATGACTTCTGGACATGACAGGAATATAGTAGGAATATAGTATCCATGACATCACAACAGTACCGGCACCTAAACAAGACCTACATAATAGTAACCAGTCAGCATGCTAATAAACACAGGGGCAAATTGAAAAAGCACTATCTCTAGATGTAGAGTTGCTGATAATCAATGTCCTCAAAATCACAGACATTCTGTCTTCTCCAGAAATGAAGCCCTTGTTGGGTTATCCAACTGCAATTTTTCAGGCCTAAACCTGTATACGTAAGAACAACACTTACTAGACTCTGTAGGGGGTGTGTGAGCATTGTAATAATAATTCCAGAAGAGTCATGAACTTTAGAGGGAGTGGGAAGACATAAGCGACTTGTAAAGGGGAGAAGGCAGGGTGACAATGATATAAATACAGTACATATGTATGAAATTCTTAAAAGAATTAAAAATTATGTAAAAAGACTCTAAACACAAAAGTAAATTATGTACCTTGGCAGTTACCCTCCGATCAAAATGCTGGTTTTGTGAGATGCCACCTGAAATAGAGAGATCAATGGATCAGTTTATAAAATGGGACAGCAATCTTGAGGCTTTGCTAGAATTGAATACACCCATGAACCTGAAATGCCAACACAACTCATTTAATTCCATAGACCTACAAGATGTAAAGACAGTGGCGGGAAACCAAGCTGGGCCAGGGACAGGTGAACTCAACTTCATTAAAGTCTTGCCACAGTCAGTTTTACCACAAGCCAATTCTGGGAGAGGTGGGAAAGACTAGCCCCTCACCCTAACCCCCAGATAAGACGATGCACCCTAAGATCTAAATCAGAAGTCATAGCTCAGCTTTTGTATTCATTTGTACATGATGCCAAACCAGTGAATAAATAGGGATCAGATGATATCACCTCAATCAAAAGAAAACACAGCCGATAGAGGCAAAACTCATGGATACACGCACATTAAAATTAGCAACCGAAGAGGTAAATGCTATAGAATTTGGTAAGATGGTGGACTAGAAGCTGACTCCCATCGGCTAGTTAAAAATGCTCAGTTACCTAAGTTTTTGTGTTTCCAATTGCTCCATATAGTCACGCAACTTTGAGTTTTTCCTATTATTTAACAATCTTTTACTTTTCTGTTGTTTTCCCTTTTTCTTCTCATTTCTTCATTGGCCTGTGTTTCCCTTTCATTTCAATGCCTCTATCGGACTTTGGCTAGCATATTTACTTTATTTTATTGTTTGAAAATATTGCTGCTATTGATTACAACTGAGCGGGACAAGGAGATCCACAGGCATGTCTGGAGCACCCTGCCTTAGACACCAAGGAGGAAACACAGGCCTGTCTGTCTACCCGGCACACTGCAGCACAGGGAAGTTAGTAACTATTATGGTGAGCAAATGTGTAGGTGGTATGGGAGAGAGAAAGCGGTGAGGTACAGGATGAGTTGGGAGGCTTCCTCGTCGCATGTGGCCGTAGTGATTACCATGCCTGGGCTACTGCCAAGGCCCACGTCTGGGTCCATGACCTTGCTGCAACCACTTTTCGTATTGACGTCCTTGGCTCCTGATATCAGCAAAATCAAGATGATAGGACCACACAGAGCTGACCCTGCCCCTCATGGACTGTAACACCTGCTGAAGCACCTTCTAAAGCTGGTCCCACACCTTGCCTGGGCAGCAAAACAGAGCTGACTCTGTTCACAGCAGTGTGTGTGCAAGCTGTCCCTGAGGGCATGAGAATGGGAAACCAGGTCCCACTCTGCTCATCTGCCACGTGGTGATGTGGGTGAGAAGATGTCCCCCCAGCTCGTCCCTGCCTTCTGCAGCACGTGAAGGAGTTAACCTTCCCTCTCCCTTACCAACTCCAGCACTCGGGGGAGCAGGTGCTACACCTAGGCTGGGCGGCATGATAGAGCTGACCCTGTTGACAGGGTCACAGTTCTCGACCGGTCACCTATCACACACTCTAGACCGGGCAGGGAGATCTGCCACGTGGTGGTATGGGCAAGGGAGAGATGCCTTCCCCACCGCTAGTCCCACCTCTAGCCACCTGTGGCAGTTGGGAGATCTGGCCTAAGGTCATAAGAGCTAGAAAGCTGCCCCTGCTCCTCACCAGCTGTCACACTCAGAAGAGTGTCCCTAATACTGCAGCACAGTAGAGCTGGCCCTGGTGGTGTAGGTGTGGGTGGGCTGACCCTGAAGGCATGAAAGCAGGAGAAATGGTCCAGCAACTTTCTCCCTGCTACATAGGGTGAACTAGCCAAAGCAACACTAGAAAGATCACCTGGTGGTGCAGGAGGAGGAGAGCTGGCAGACCCACCCTACAACTACCCAGGTTCAAAACCAGGGCTATGGGTTGGTTCACCCCAATATCCACCTCATCTGTAATCTGTTGGAGCATGTAAAGTTGATGGTCCTGCAGAGTCAAAGCTGCAGAATTTCCATGACACAGGACGACAACAGACTATCCAAGAGGAGTACCAGTGAGACCCCAGTGGTGTAGTAGAAACCAGAGGCCTAGAAGCAGACCAATGACTCTGCAATGACCACTTGAAAGTAAAGATATATACACAAAAGGGTATACCATGTGACTCACAGGGTCATACTACAGCCCTCCAAGATGAGATATTTTCCCCTCTTTTTTTATTTTTCATTTCTCTTAAAGCTTTTAATTTTATTTCGTGTGTGGGGGTTGCAAGGTCTGAGGACAGGGGCCAGAGAGCAGATACAAAGGGACAGAGAAATGAGTGGAATAGAGATGCCTGATGTGAAAGACTCAAAAACGAAAGGAAGGGAGGGAGGGAGGGAGGAAGAAAGGAAGGAAGGAAGGTACGTTAACTGCTTTTACTGTTATTTCCCCCTCTTAATTAAAAATAATTTTAAATTAGTTTTGTGCTTGACCTTTCTCACTGTCAGCAATCTTTTTTTATTTTTGTTTCTTTTATTTATTTATTTGCTTTTACTCATCTCTTGCCTGCTCCTTGTCCCTCCCAAACATCATATCCATATCTCTCCTTCATTTTCTTTTTTTAAAACGTAAACTCAGTTCTCTTCCATTTGCCCCTTTCTGTGCTTCTAAAGAAAGAAAGAAAGAAAGAAAGAAAGAAAGAAAGAAAGAAATTTTCTTTCGTTCGTTCTTTCTTTCTTTCTTTCTTTTTGGTTCCTTTAGTATTTACAAATTTACTGCAAATCATCCTAACTTCATAGCATGTTCTATATTTTTTGCAATTTCCTCTTCTCTGTTATTAATGAGCTTTAATATTGTTAAGTCTACTTCTGTATTTCATATGTTTTACTGTTGCTGCTTTCACAGCAGTTTGCTGGCTCTCCTCTCACTGATATCGGGAGTTACACAGACCCTCAAAGACTAGGCTGTCCAAAAAGATCCCAAAATAAAACTAGAAGTGAAACCTAAACTCTCAAGGGTACGAATTGCAACACTTAAAGAAACAGAACACCATGAGACAGCATGACTCCACTACTTCCTTCAGAGAAACTAGAATGCACGACATGCCAGATGCAGATTTTAAATAAAGACAAGTAGACAGATTCAATCCAGGATCTGAGGAGTAAGGTCAGCAGCATGGAAAGGTCAGAAGACAGAGTTGTATACAATCAGAATGTAGAACAGAATCAGTACAAAACAAAACAAAAACAAATAAACGCCTCAGTGAGAAAACTGAGACTTACATTAAACCAAATGGAAGTATTGGAAATTTAAAATATCAAATAATCGAAACAATCACAGTTGCTAGTGCCACAAATACACTTGACCAGGAAAGAAAGAACTCCATGGACAGAGGGCACTGTTAAGGAAATAATGCATTCCATACTGAAAAAGAAAAATAACAATAAGCATGTATGAGCATCATGTCAAGGAAGAGCAAAGAGACCAAGAACAGAACATAACATCCACAGAACAAAGCCTCAATCTATAAACTACAGCCAGGAGCTAGAGAGATGAAGCAACATTTAAGAGTATTTGATGCTTTCCCAGAGAACCCAAGTTCAATTCCTAACCCCTGATAATTGACAACCATTCATAATTCCAGGTCCAGATGATTTGATACCCTCTTCTGGTATCTTCAGGCACTGCATGCATGTATCATATAGACTCACATAGGCTCCCGGATATTGATAAAAATGGAGTAAGTACAAATAAATCAATGAGGTAGAGCTGTTGAACTTGTCTATACTTCCGACAGAGAGGTAAGTAGACAGGGCACTTTGAAAAGGTATTGAGGAGTCTCTAGAAGCTAAAAAGCCTTATCACGAATGACCACACAACAACAAAATTAGCATTTATGTCTAACAAAACATTCATACAAGAATATTTAAAAGTAACTTTGTTCATAATAATCATCTTGAAAGAATGGACATTTCCAGTAACAACAAAGTATTTAAGTTACAGTTTACTCTGAAAGATCACGAATGCAAATTAAGTGAAAAACTGCAATTATATGAACCAATAATGATGACAGGTAAACATAATTTTGAATAAAATGAACAAGAAACAATAGAAAACCTGTCTAATTATTCATAATCAAGTCAATGTACATACATAATTTATAAAGAGAAATAAATTAAAACATTGTTCAGTAAAGTGGGTCTATTGGTACAAGCTTGTATAATCTCAGAATTCCAGAGGGTAGGTAAGTTCAAGACAAGCATGACTATAAAGCAAGATGAGTTTTCAAAAACCATATTAATAGACAATGTGACTGCTAGAAACAAATGATGATTTGAAATGAGGTTTGAGAGAAAATTGTGATAGTTCTGGACACTTATGATAGCAGTTATGATATGAACCTGTGTCCTATATGAAGTCTTACAGCTATATCTTCTGATATTTGATTTCTACATCCATAAAAACATATTTTAAATATAGTTTAAAGGTTTTTTAATTTAAAATTGAAGTCAAGAGGGATGCTGTATATCTGTGATAAAGAGAGTTCAGTTTTGCGTTGTAAAAGTTCACTTAAAAACACAAAAATAGAGAAACAAAGTCATCTATCAAATTGCCATAATTCTTCAAACTACTACTTTATAATATTATTATAATAGATGTGATGCCTATATCTCTATTTTTGTATCATGAAAACAATAAGAAAGACAAAATATGTTTCTTCTTTTACAATTTGCTCTTTGTTAGTTACACTTCAGAGATACTATATTCTTGTTCAATTGTAACATTCGTGAAGAAACTGTGTAAGTATTACTAAAATTAGCAATTGATGGAAGGTTTAACATATTACATATTATCATCATATTAAAATACAAAGAGTTACTTCTAGAATGTAAGAGTGTTTATCTTATAGAATTAATTGTGAGTTCCTATGATATCAGGAATGATATATTTTTGTATCTACCCTGACATATACATATACTCAAAGAATCTGTGTTTCAAGAAAAAGGCAGCATTTCATAATCCAAGGAGGTACTGGAAGGATATCTCAACAAAGCATTAATGATATGTTTCTCCTAAAAACCTTGTTTTCCCGTCTGTTCACAAAAACAGCCAGTTTTACATAGGGAAGTTGTCAATCCAAGGCTTTTCCTATTTGAAATTCAGCTGCATCCCAGACTGTTAATAATTAAAAGATCAATTGTATCATAGACTTGACTAGATGTCATTTCAAGTTGTACCTCTCTAAGATGGCAAACACTATCATATTGACAGAGACAAAGAAACTGCTGAAGATGCTCTAATGAAGGCTGACAAACGTATGTGTGATTCTTTCCACAGAGTAATTGTCCATTGTTTCGATTTTAAACTACATTCTGGAAGCAAAAGGTGAGATCTAACTAACCACATTTCAAAATATACAAAACTACATGGTTTTAAAGTATGATGGTTTACAATGAAAAAGTAGAAATGAAGCAAACTAAGAGTTAAGAAACAAACACAAATTTATGTGCAAATTTAGTGTATGGCAAACATGATGGAATGACTGGTTGTTCCATAAAGTGTGAAATAAACTCAGATAATGACTTTGGGAAGTAATATTATATATCAATGAACATTCCAAATTATAAATATTTAAACTTAAAATAGAAACTATTAGAGTTCAGAGAAAAAGTGGAATGAAAAAAGATAGCCTAAGCTTTTTCAAAAAAGGAAAATAAGAGGAAAAAAAGCAAGAGAAGGAAGAGGAAGAAAAGGAAAAGGAGGGATGGTGGAAAGGAAGGAGGAGGCAGTTGAGCCAATATTTCAAGCACTAAAATCTCTGTGACAAAATAAAATTCAACAAAAAACACTATAGCAAGGCTCTCAGCAAAGCAACAACAAGAAAATACGCAATTCAGGTTACAAGGTGGTAATTTCTTTAGTGTATAAAAAGCATCCACATGCTGTTCACCTACCTTATTATTACTCACAAACAATGGGGAAGGGGGTGTAAACTTTTTTAAAAAACAAATTATTAGCAATTACTGTAAAGTACAAAAAAGCATAATAATGATCACACATAGTCATACCTAAAAATGATTATACCAACATTGTAAAATTATTTTCTCTTTACATTTCCATTTATTTATACATCCACTTACGGAAATCACATATAAAGAGTACATTTTATATACAAATATATCATATAAAAGTGTAATTCTGTAAATAAAGGTTTCTCTACACTGAGGTTTTCTCTAGATATATTATTATATCTGAGGGTAAGGCTCTAAGGAGTCTTCAAGGAAATGCACATATACTATGTGAATGTGAAATAGAAGTTCCAACCATATAAGAGGATGGTAGACTGAGAGGAGGTTATTTTGAATTTATGAAAAGAATTGTGCACATATGCCTGTTTAGAATACTATTTTCCAAATCCATATCTCCTTTCCTCATAGATAGGAAGTAAAGAAATGCCACTGTCTGAAGGCGTAAGTCATAAACAATCCCACACCGGTTTGGAATTATAATTAATAGAATAGTTATTTATTTAAAGGAGAAAACTTACAGCTCACCATCCCAGACAACAGCCCTCTGTGCAATCAGGAAAGGAGCCTAGTCGCCCACTGGAAGCGGAGCCAGAATCCAGAGAGAGCGCGGAGGTGAGTTGCAGCTCTTTAAAAGAGAGAGAGACCATGCCCCAATGGGCTGGTATCTCAGCTGCTATTGGCTGAAGGAGAGGAAGGGGCTCCCACAACACCTCCCCCTTTTGTTTAAATAAGAGAGTTCTAAACCTACTAC
>LOEQ01012523.1:6347-22264 GCA_001685075.1 Bramus lutescens
TGCAGAGACATGGCATTCTTCCAATAAGAATGAAAGAACAAGGTAAGGAGGAATGAAAGGTAATGGTAAGAGAGGAATATGGTTTTAAAGACAGAGAGCTCTGTGCTTGAAAGCCATTTTTGCCAGTACGAAACTTAGATCACTTCACTTCACTAAACTCAGAGTTTTAATCAATGACAGCATATGACAATGAAACCAGGGCATCAGTGGCCACTACACAGGCCTGAAGCAGGGCTGCTAATGTGCAGGAGAGCTGTTAAAGCAGTTAAGACAGTCTACCTGCCATACAGATGTCCCATGTTCCATTCCAACACCCAAGTCAGATGTCTCATAAACACCTCTATTGCTCCAGTTCCAAGGGATCCAATGTCCTCTCTCCCCTCTGAGGAAACTATACTCACAAGTGAACATACCCACCCATGCATAGACACATGGGGACAGAAATAAAAATAAATAAATCTTAAAGTTGCAAGGGACTGTGTGGAACGTCTGTAGGATATTGTTGTGCTAACTTGGGTGGAAACACTTGCTGCATCTTGACATGGGGATTGATTAATTAATTCTGAACATCCTCACATCTAAAGCAGAGGAGGAAACAGGAAGACTTGAAAAGCATTTTCCATCTGAGAATCTTACCCACATAATTGCAACACTATTCTTCATAGATTCAAAGGGCAGAAAAGGAGCTGAGCAGAGCAATCATGTGGTTTCTTCCCTCTTCCACCCTCCTAGTTTTACAAATGAGGAAACAAAGGCCCATAAAGAAAAGCAATAACCCACAGCATTTCTGCTAGAGAACACTGACAGGAAAGCATGTTGAAGGCAACTGTTATTATTAACTATAGGCAACAAGATTAGACCATTGGTGTGGTTTCACTAAAAATAAATAAAAGGGGAAAGACCTCATTGTGCAGCCATCCTGTCCTAATTCTTTCCACCAATTCTTTCTGCCATCTGGGAAAAGCTACTTCATCTCCTCACACCTCAGTCTCAGTACATTAGAAGACAAAAGAAATGCTTTGGTTTTAACTATTTCCTTAGTAATAGCTGTTATATCATTCACTTGCATTATGCAGAGTGACTATGAATCATCCTAGGAATAGTTTCCAAAACCAACTAATTGATAAGCATAATATCTCCAGAAAAACATGTGCTTTGTTATTTTGAAATAGGACTGTATTCTTCTGTAAATTCTAGTAAAAAAATGAATTATATTGACTCTTTACTCCTAAAATTAAAATAGTGATACAGAAGTTACCTGAAAGCCCATATTGTTAACAGATTCACCTGAAACTCCAAAAATGTTTTTGATGTCTGATTTAGTTATAGTTTCTGTTACTGAGATGAATCACTGCTACCCACAAAGCAAGGAGGGGATAAAAAGGGTTTATACTTCCACATCACTGTTCATCATCAATGGAAGTCAAGTCAGGAACTCAAAGGAGGCAGGGGCCTGGAGGCAGGAGATGATGTAAAGGCCGTGGAGGAGTGCTACTTAATAACTTGGCTCCATATGTCTTCCTCAACCTGCTTTATTATAGAATCCAGAACCAAAAGCCCAGGGTTGGTAACAGCCATAATGAGCTGGGTCCTTTTCCATCAATCACTAATTAAGAAATTGCCCTACAGGCTAACTTATAGACCAGGCTTATGGAGGTGTTTTCTCAACTCTCTTTTCTGATGACTTTAGCATGTGTCAAGTTGACATAAAACTATCCAGTAAAATGACAATATACACAAATGTGGTGAAGATAGCAAAAAGATATTACTCAATGATAAGTTGCTATAGAATGAAAAATAAAAATGGACATCTTTGAAATGGACATGATATTTACAAGAATGTTGATGTTTATTTCTAAGGTATATATTAATGCAGCCCTGAAGCTTCTTTCCTCATGCTAGGTAATATTTCAGACATTATGGAATAATTTTAAAGATATGACAGATGCAATAAAATATCAAAGAATGAAGACCATGGAGAGAGACTATTACTCGAAAACTATAGTGCATTGGCTAGTTTTGTTTCAAAGACCTCCTGACAATTACTCATTCTTACTTTAATTTATTTATCTATTATATTTAGCAATGTTTTATAATCTATCTACTATTTACCAGTGTCAATGTTCTATTATAGATCTGTATTTCTAATATCATCCATCCATCNATCTATCTATCTATCTATCTATCTATCTATCTATCTATCTATCAGCACTTAACTTGTCTCCATTTTCCATGTTTCCAACCTGGTTCTAAAAGTAGTCCACGCATCATCACTCAATCATTGGTTTGACATTTCTTTCTATATTAGATGTATATTTTCAACTTTACATATTTATTTATGTGACTGTTCATTTAATTACTTTAGTGCAATTATGTTCTGTCTTTGGCCAAAATGGAGATGGAAGCTGTATCAGAGTTGAATGTTCGTTTTAAATATGCTCGTGTTGCCAATTCTGCCTCTGGATCTTGAATGGGAAGTAAATTTGAAATAATTCAATTTAATACTTGGCACTTTTGATACCTATAATGTACAGAAGATAAAACAGAACTATTCATGACTCCACATTGCTCCCAAAAACATAGTTAATAGGCATCACAAGTCTAGCTGTAGGCATAGTGTTTGGATAAAGATTGGAGATGAGGACATATAACCCATACACCTGGTTTTCCTTGTGGGATACTCACATCACAGGATTCACTCTACATAGCCTTGTGCACATACAAACAAGGTGACATTGTTACCTAGGTTGACTCCTCTGTGGACTACCCCATTACTTTAATTAAAATGGACCTGTGAAGCTGATGTGTGATTCATCAATGGGGCAGTGAAAATTCTTGTGTAAATTGTGGTGTCAGAGTTTTGGTATATGTGTGTGATACAAAATAGTCATTGTCAACATGACAGAAACCACAATCATCTATGAGATAAACTGGGCATATCTCTGCTGAAATTTCTAGATTAGACTAGTTGAGGAAGAAAAGTCCATTTTAAAGGAAGCAGCAATATTCCATAGGATAGAATCTGGACACATAAAAAGGAGGAGGTTAGCTGAGCACCAGCATTCATCCCTATCCTTCTGCTTCCCTACCTCAGAAGCAGTGTGACTAGGTCTCTCAAGTCCTCTCTCCCTGCTTCCCTACTACAGATGCACCATGAGCAGCAGTCTCAAGCCCCAGTGCCATGCCTTCCCCATGATGGATTATATCTTTCCACTATCAGTCAAACATATGTTTCTTTCCTAAAGTTGCTTTGGTTAAACTTATCATTTACTATAGAAGCATGGAAGTGATTAAAACAGCATGCCTGTTCAATACTTTCTATGAAAGGGCCCTGGACAAATTATTACAACTATGAAGCCATTATAACAACATTTCAAACATGATATCTCATGATATTACTGACATTAATATTACTCTTTGCACCCACGATATTATCATTATATTTCAAAGTTATATATTACCAGTGCACATAACATGCTACATGACAATCAAATGAGTACCGAATATTTACATTACAGGCATGTACAATTGCTGCTAATAGGCTGCATGCCTTCCAAAGTAATTGTCAATAAAACCCATCACAATTGTAAAAGATTGGGCACTCCCACATTAGAACTTTCTACAACATCAGAAAGTAAACCAGAATGTCATCCCTTAGAGTTGGGGGCGCAAAGATTATTCTTCAAATGAGCTTAGAAGTCATGACAGATTGATTATAACATCATTGCTACAATGCAGGACCGATTATTCCCACCTTCCCCAGTGTTAACCACACTGTAATAACCTCATATATCTCTATTTTTTCTCTCCTGATTATCTTGAAATTTCTCAACAGAATTTGTACTTTACAATTTGCCAACATTCTGCTGCTTCTGCTTGTTTTATCCAGTTGAGTTTTTTTCTATTACTTCGACTGACTAGTGCCACACAATCACATTATTCGAGACAGAGCTTCATCATTATCACTCTTCTAAGGTGAGTCTGTATGGAGTTACCGAGGCCATGACATTGTCTAATTGAGGTGTACAATGGGTATATATCATAGTATGTACTTGTAATCTAAAAACTTGGGTGTGTTGGATTCCTGGAGATTACTGGCCTAGAAACTTAGCAAATGTGGTGAGTTCCAGGATGTGGAAAAAGAAAAAGGTGAGGAATGACACCTAAATTTGTTCTGTGGCTTCTACATGTATGCATACATTTGAATACATACATTTACCTAGATAGTCATAACCATGCACGTATATACAAAAGCAAACATAAAGCAATTAGTCTTATAGTTAACCATTTAAGTATTAACTTGCATAAGACATCATTCAGCCTAATGACATGGTATGAGAAATAAGGATCCCTGTGTCTCAGTCCACACCAGGGATTCCATTATTTTTATGTATACAGTGTTTACAAATCATGCCCTTCAAGCAATCTGCATGATGAGCTTCTAAAGCATCATTCACAGATGTCACCATATAGAATTATGTGAACCAGAAAAGCATTCAACTGTTTTCCCACAGAGTTGTGAGATTTTCTAGGATATGCACAGTATTATGCCTTTGTATCCAAGGGTATGATGAGTTATTGGATGCCCAGGTACAAACTCATGACAAAATGCATTCTCCAACTTTCTAAAAGTTGGGGAGAAAGTTGTTGTGCTTGTTTGAGTGGGAATGGCGCCCCTAGGCTCATGTGTTAGAATATTTGGTCTTCAGTTGGTAAATACTTTGGGAAGGATTAGAAGGTGTGGATTTGGTGAAGGAGGTGTGTCACAGGGCTGGGCTATGAGGCGTCAAAATTTCCCACCATGCCCAGTGAACTGCCTGTTTTCTGCTGGCAGTTTTGAGATGTGAAATCTCAGCTGTTCTTTGCCATGCTTTTGGTCTAACACCATGGACTCTAAACCTCAAAAACTGTTAAATCCAATTAGATGTTTTATTTTGTAAGTTGCCTTGATCATGTGTTTTTATTACAGCAACAGAAAAGTAACTGGTAGAGAAAGAAATCAGAACCAGGAAGTGGACTGTTGTTCCGACAGGGCTGGCTGTGGTGTTTTTCTTTTCTTTTCTTTCTTTTTTTTTTTTAAGAAATGTGGAACACTTTGGAACTTTACACTTAGAACGTGATTGAATGCTCAATTGAATGCTCAACTGACCATTCTAATAGACGTTTGGAAGACAATAATACAGAGAGCAGTGTAGACTATGAAGGCCTAACTCAGAGGTTTCAGAGGGGATGATATTAGCAACTTGTCTAGAGACCATTCCTGTGATTCTTCGGCAAAGACTGGCTGCTTCTTGCCTTCACCCTAAGACCCTTCCTCAAGCTTAAATAAACAGGAATGGACTAACTTCTTTAGCAGAGGAGATTTCAAGGCAGCCTAATATGGACTCTGGTGTGATTATAAATAATCACTCCTGTGAAGGTCTAAAATGAAAATGAAGAAGCAGATAAAAAAGAAATAGAAAATGAACATATTTAAGAGAAAGTGGATATTACAGAATATAAGGATGGAGCTAAGGCTTAAATTGGAGAGAGAGATTAAGTAGAGGCCAAATCTGCATTGGAATAAAAGGAAGGATGCCCTCAGGGCAGGATCTCACACAGACATGCTTCCAATTTTGGGGGGAAAAAAGGCCTAAGGTGTTTTCTGCTCCTAAAAAGCAATAAGAACAGATGTTTCAATTGTTATTCAACGGGATCAGGCTCCATCCCAATTTGTCAATGAAACTTAGTAGTAACATTCATATACTTTTGATTTCAGTGTTATAATGGATACAGGAGCAAAGGTGTTCTGTACCCTTTTTCCACTGTTAAAAAGAACCACTGAGGCCAATGTGTTACAGAGAAGCTCATGCATGCAGTCTGGGAGTGAACAAATGGCCCAAAGAAGCTAGGCTGAAAGGTGAGAAATGTTGCTAGGAGCCACTTGTTGGATTCTGGCTGCTCGGCCCCAAAATAATCACACAGAAACTATATTATTTAAATCAGCTTGGCCCATTAGCTCTAGCTTCTTATTTGCTAACACTTACATCTTAATTTAACCTATTTATAGTAATCTGTATATCACCACGTGGCAGCGACTTACTGGGTAATGTTGTGATATCTGTCTCCAGCAGGGCTACATGGCTGCTCCCTAACTCTGCCTTCCTTCTCCCAGCATTCAGTTTAGTTTTCCCCACCTATGTCTATTCTCTGTGCAGTCCCAGGACAGTTTCTTTACTAACGTCACTATAAGTGTCGTATGTCTCCCCTTAGGGTGTAGTCTCTTTCTTAAACATAAATTTTGTTGAATATCTCAAAATGTTAGAGTCTCCAAAGCCATGGATATCTGCCTACAAGAGATGAACATAGGCAGTAGAAACCTGCTATGAAAGAGAGATTTATGTTGCCACAGAAAAACTCGAAGGGGAGAATTATCTAAGCTCCTTCACATCAGACATGAACCTATAAGATTTGGAGTTTTTCCTGCTGTCTTTCAGTCTTGCTTTGGTCCAGTATTTCTTTATGCTGCTCCCATAATGATAGAATGTCCTTAAATCTTTTTTGTCAAAGAAATTCATCAACTCATTTTGAGTTTATCCTCAGAAAGATTTGTAGGACAAAGGCAGAAAGCAGASACACTCTGCCAAACTATCCAAGAATAGTCTCTAGCATAGTTGCTAATATTGTTCCCATCTGAAACACCTTGAGCTGGGGTCTCTATAGTCTATATTTTGGAATGATCATGTGCATTCTGTACTGTTTTATGTTATAAGTATGCAATTTTGTTATTTGATTTTATAGAATGTTTTATTAAGGGATTGCTTTTAAGCTCAGAAAAGACTTTGGAATTTAAAAGTCTAGAGATTGCAAATAACTGTAGTGATTATTGACATTGTCATAAATGCATTTTACACTATGAGATATGGTCACAAGCCCATGGGATTCAGGGTATAGAATGTAGTATTTTAAGTGACAATGCTTCTTGTACTATCATTGTTTAAGTATTTGCTCCCCATTTGGTAGAAGTATTTGGGAAGAAATGGGAAATGTGGCCTTGGAAAAGATGGTGTGCCACAGGGATAGGCTTTGAGGCTTCAAAAGTATCCCACCATTCCCAGGGTGGTATCTGATTCTGGCTTATAGTATTGGCATATGAGAGTTCAGCTGTTCCTGCTACCATGTACCTGCTCTACCTTCATGGAGTCTAATCCTCTGAAACCCGAAGCCCAATTAAATCCTTTCTATTATAAACTGCCATGGTTGTAGAGATTTATCACAGCAATAGAAAACAACCAATATAGATTGTGTAAGAGTGACCAATGTTTGTTTTTAATCGTTATGAATGCTGGAGACAGATGAAGGGGAGGGAGTTTCAGTCAAGCCTGGCCAGTTGTCACAGCCCTCAGTGTTAAACAAGGGCTAACTAAAAAGAAGAAATTTTCATCTATGAAGTACAAGATACTAGGTTTAGGTTAAAACCCTATGGAATAATATCTACCACATGAAGAGATGAATTCATCGTGACNATTTCAAAGCTACTCTTTAATGCATATGTTGTATAATGATCTCAATTAAAATGATAGGCTTTGTTCATAAAAGGGCTAGATGACATATTGGGTCAAGTGCTTGTTACTCAAGCATTAGGACCTGAATTAGAGCCCCAAACCCGTGTGATAAAATTAGATGATGTGGCATGTGTTTGTATTCCCAGCACAGTGGAGGTTTAAATAGTAGATTCTCATTGCTCTCTGTTCAGGTGACCTAGACAAATTAGTGAGTTCCAGGCCAATGAGTATTTTGTGTCACAAAACAAAAGAAATAGTATTTGAAGCTATCTTCTGGCTTCCAAACATTCCAGCACAAACATGAACACATATGTACACACACACACACACACACACACACCAACCACACACCCCAAAGGCATCCAAAGTAAAGAAGATATTGCAGAGTATGATGACTAGCCATAACAGGACGTTCTGGAACATTCTTTCTTAACAACTCCTTTGTAAAATTGTTCCTTTCCAGTGCCCCAGTAAATCAGTTCTCCAGAATAGGTCACTAGACATTCTACCTAGTTCCACTGGCTTTCATTTTGGGAGCTACAAATCATTTACACAGAGAGTCACAATTCAATTTCCTTTCATATTTTTCTCCCATTGCCACTGATTGGTATTATTATTATTGTTATTAATAATAGTAATTATAGATGCTATCCACTGTTTATCTGTTGCCATGAGGATTACCACTCAGAATGAAGAACAAACAAAAGAAAAATTATTTACAGAGAGAAAGGGACAAGAAGGAACCCTAATTATCAAAGTTAAATTCTGTACATATATCTGTCTGCACAGTCAAAAACATATTGCAGTTTTTCCTATCACAATGCTTGGACAGAATGGAAATCTACAGATTGTCAATACTCGGCTTAATTGAACTGAAATCACTGTAGGGAGCCTCTTATGTTCCTTTAAACAGTGTGCCAATTCACTTATTCTCCAATTGTAGTAAAATAAATCTATACTAAGGTCTCAGGGGGTCACTTCTGATACCGTTATGCATATTGACAAAGTGAATTTTTATGCCAAGGGTAAAACAAGTTTAAATAGCCCTTAAAAAACTGTCTCTACTTATTTACTGTCTACTCCTGATATACTTTTGATGTCTCCCATCCTTTTGAACTGATGCTTATTTAACTTTCTGTGTTTGTACCTTGTCTCTCAATTTAACTCATATCTAATAATGAGTAAATAACAATGACTTGGCCTGAGATTCCATGGTTTCCAGAGGTGCATGTGTTAGAGGATTACATTATTAGATCTAGCTCCAAGTACTATATCTATTAACCACTAGATCCTTGGAAGAAGTAAATTAGCTCCCCAAGTCTCAGTCTACTAATCTTTCAGCTGGGCAGTATCTAGCATGAAGAGCAGTGAGCAATAAATAAAGACACACAGGTTGGCTCAAAGTATAGAGTCAACTCAGACTAGAAGTTCTCCCTAACACCTTCCATGGCTCTTGATGTGTTTTCAACATTGAAGCCAGGAAGCCATTCTGCCGATGCTATTCCAGGGTCATTTGAAAGGTTACTGGAATAAAAGGAGGACTGAATACCAAGAGAGACTCCAGAATCTAAACATCCTTAAAGACTAAGAATATACACTTTTCTTTTCCACTTTGTTGTTTATATTTTTGATTGCATGTATATTTTCATGAATATGGAATCATGCATGAGCAGGGGACCAGGTGTCTATGTGTGTTTTGCATATGGAGGACTAAAGTTGATGTTAGGAATAATTCTTGATCACATTTTCAACTTATTCATTAAATCAAAGTTTTCTCAATTAAACCCAAAGCTTTCTGTCTGTCTACTATTGGTAGTCAATGTGCTCTGGGAAACTCTTGCTCCTTTCTCAATATGGAAATACAGGTGGCTCACCATTCAGACCTGGTATTAACATGGGTTCTGTGTTGAAGCCCATGATTGTGGGTTTATTCTACCTTGATCAAGGGTCAGAATGTTTAGGTCTATTCTTACTCCTTCAAGGTTACAACAGGAGATTTGACCCAGGGTGTGGCTGCCTACAGGATACCTGGCCTATGGTGTGAGGGCTACATGACCTGTCTAAACAGCTGAATGTTTTATTTAGGATGCTTCAGGTATAGAAGAGGTAATTGCTTCGTTTGCTTTTTGTAACTTGACAAAGAAGTCTTTTGTCTCCCCCTCCCCTTTTGTAATGGGGTATATAAAGCATATGAAAAATAAACACAGAGAGATTCAGTATTCACTGGGTTGACCTCCTGACTCTACACTGTGTCTCTGTCTGCTTCTTTTGTGTTTCTGTTTCATCTTAATACTTCTAATCCACATGACCCTACCCTGGAATGTACAAACACATCGAGACTAGAACCCATAGATGGATCTTCAACATGGGGCTAGTAACAATTCTGGGGACATGAACTCCAGTCCTCAAGTTTACATGGCAAGAATTTCAGGTATGGAGCTATTTCCCCAGTCAACTGGTATACTTTTTTTATTATGATTATTACTGTTACACATATAGGTAAAATGTATAAATACAACTTGCTGAGTCCATTTAGTGCAGTAATAACATCATAATGAAAAATACTGAATGAACAAATTGAAGAAATCAGAGAGGAAATTTTTGAAATCCTAGAAACAACTGAAAATGGTAGTGCAATCTATCAGGTATTCTGGAACATAGCTAAAGCAGTCAGTCCTTAGAGAAAATTATATAGTGATAAGTTCTAGTGTTAGGAAATCAGATCTAAAGTAAACAACCTAATGATTCTTCTTAAATCTTTAGAAAAACAAGAAGCCAATTGCAAACCCAGTGTGAAGCAAGAAATAGTAAATGTTATGGTGGAAATCAATGAAATAGAGACTACAAGAAAGTGCAAATCATTAAACAATAATAGCTGGGTCTTTAAAAAGTTAATAGTTTTGACAAACTTACCCAAACACAGAGGGATAAGACCCCAATAATTAACAAGAATCAGATATGAAAAAATAATGTTAACACAGACTAATCCAGATCATTTTACTATTATAAACAAATCCAGGCACCTATGCTGTAGGACCCACGTTCTCTTCAAACTTTATAACGGGAAAGATGACTGTCAGCGTAAAGCAATTTCTACTCCTTTAAAAGCCATAAAGTTCTACCAAGAGATGTTATGTCTCCCAAGAGTATCAAGCCAGCTGCTTAGGGAGAAATGCTTCCCTGCCTGCTGTACCTACCACAGCCAGTTGCTTTCAGAAGAGGCTGGTCTTTTTGAGAGGAGCATGTATTATCCGTTCCAGGCCACTGCACTCCTTGTGTTAGCTGTGATGGACACAGTATCACGTCCATCATCACTCTTCCACCTGCCTATGCCAGCCACATTTACGACATCCAGACAACCTACTTGACTGAGATTTATCCTCTCGCTTCACTCTCGCCTTTCCTTTTTAGGTGGCTTTTTGGAGAGTTATTTTTCTGTTCACCTTGCTTTAAAGTAGATGGCATGATCAAAGAGATCCAGGAAATCTGTTTTATGTTGTAACAAGGTGGTGGATTAGATTCCACATATAGTGAATCATATTTGGGAGCTGTGATAAAAGAAGAAAGGTTATGTGTCTAGGATGTACAGAGCTGTCTGTTAGTGACCCACACAGGCTAGCATGAGGATTCCTAGCGTAATAAATACTGTGGCCCCTGAGCTCTAGAGTGTATATCTGGGGGCTAGGTTTAACTCAGTTAGTAGTATGCTTACCTCTCATGAAAGAAGATGAGGGTTTAACCCCCAGCCACACATAAACTAGAACTGGTGGTACATCTTTTTGATTTCTGCACTTTAAATAGAAGTCAGGAGAATCAGGCATTCAATTATCCTCAGCTACACAGTGCATTGAAGACCAGCCTGGGTACATGAGACCCTGTTTAGGAATCTTCATAGTGATTGGCTCAAGGGAAAATAATTTTTACATTTCTTTCTCATTGAGGTACATATTTGAGATAGTAAACATGGAGGCTAGATGATTCAGGTCCAGGACCAGCAATTTTCCCTATTGTTCATCCCTGTTTTATCTTTTTGGCATGCAGAGAGAGGAGAGTTTTCAAGTCAAATTATACATTATAAGTTAAGAAGAGAGCAGTGATGCTGTGCATGGTTCTCTCAGTGGTCTTACAAGTCTCTGCTTTCTTTCTTTCGTGAGACCCTTGTCATGATCTCGTGTCACCTGGGCTGATCATAAATTATTCTTTTTAAAAGTAGTTCTCTTTAGGAGGTTGGAGAGATGATGACTCAGTAGTTAAGAGAACTTTCTACTTTTGCAGAAGATCCAAGTTTAATTGCCAGCACACAGACTGAGGTTTGTAACCCTTTGAAACTCAAGTTCCAGGAGATATGAAAGCCTTTTCTGGTTTCTATGAGCACCAGGAATACACATGGTATTTATAAAACAAATGCATATACTCACAACATAAAAATAAATATATCATTATATGTGTGTGCACATCTGTGAGATAGGAAGTATATAGGCACTCACATGCCACAATGCACTTAGGAAGGTCAAAGGACAACTTGAAGGACTAGGTTCTTTTCCTATACCTTGTAGGTCCCAGAGATTGAACTTGGGTCATCAAACATAGCAGTTACTCACTGAGCTAACTTGTTGGTCTTTGAACTTCCTGTGTAGCCAAAAAAAAGACTTGAATTTCTGATATTCCTGTCTCCACCTCGCCCATGCTCATCACAGACATATCCTACCACAGCTTGCTTTATACAATACTGGAAATACTTCCCGGGGATTCCTGTAAGCAGGGTAAGCACTCTACCAATGGAGTTATACCTTAGAAGTTTCAGTGAAGTATTGGAAGATTTTTTGCGGCAGACTTTATCTAGGTGTAGCATGGAGATGAAACTGGAAATTTACCTACGTTTCGCTTCGTTTCCAACTTGTGTCATTTTTACCATAGAATGATGGTAATATTGAGCCTTGATCTTTTACAACCTCAGCTTTCCATAATTAAAAATTAGAAATAATCCCTCCTCCATACTTCACCGTGTGGATTAAAGGTGGTAAACTCTCTAAATTTATAACCCAGGGCCCTTGATCTTCCACTTAAAGATGTCACACCACGGGACTTCCTGAGATTGAATCAAATGCAAAGGTCTTGTCTTCAATTTCAGAAATTGTAGTAAAGAGCACCATTTACATTTGCTTTTATAAGACCAAAAGACAATTTTTCTCTCTATCTCTGTCTCTGTCTCTGTCTCTGTCTCTCTCTCTCTCTCTCTCTGTCTTTCTGTGAGCTGTATACATGTATATGAACATAAGTATGTGTACATATATTTGTGTGGGTTCACATGGTTGTGGGCAACAGGTGACATTTTTAATTGTTCTATCAGGCTTCTCACTGGTCCAGTAATTCAGCAATTAAGTTATCCCACCTAACAAATTTTCCTAGTGACCCTATGTATTTGATTCCTGAGTACTGGAATTACTGATGGGCCACTGCAACCGCTAAGGTTTTTCATGTAGGTTGTGGAAATCTAAACTCTGGTCCTCATACCTAAATGACAAGCTTCTCCTCTACTCAAACGTCTCCCAGCCTGCAGACATCTATTTGTAAAAGGAAAACTGTCTGCCTATTCTGCTTGTGCTGTTTCTGAAGGAACTTAGAAAAATAAAGCTCGGAGACAGTAGAATTTTAACTCAATTTTCAGTTGATACTCATACTCCCAAGCCTGTCACAATGCAAATGAGATTGTCTCTGTTACAGGGCATACTATGTGGGTAACCTGTTCTAAGTCCTCCAGGTTTCATTCATACTAATTAAAATAAAAGCAATGCCTGTAGCCATTCTTTCTATAAAGCTACATGTGTTACAATTGATAAGAATGTCTCATAAACTTCTGCATAACATCTTGCTGTCCTGTAACTTTTTTACTTTTCTAATAAACTATTTTGAAAAAAGTAAATTAAAGAAGGAAGAGTTTCTTTTGTCTCACAATTCAAGGCTCCAATATAGCACAGCAAGGAAAACATGGTAGGAGGAGAGGGAAGTATTAGGAAGTAGAGAGATGGATGTTTTTGCTTGACTCATTCTCTCCTTTTATACAGTCCAGTATTTGAACTGAGTGAATGGCGAAACCAACAGTGGATGAGCCTTCTCACCTCAGTTAAATGAATCAAGATAACTACCCATAGCCATACCCAGAGACCTAAAGCTGATCATCCCTCAACTAGTGTGACTGGAGGCTTGTCTCAGATTATTCTACATCCTGTCAAGGTGACAACTATCTCGCTCCACCACCCAAGCAAATATACACTCAGTATTGAGCTGAGAGATCATCACCCTTCTCTAAATTTTTCTGATATCAGTAATAGATCTCGGAATTAGTGAGAATGTGACATTTGATTTAAAATAAGGTTTTTGCTTGTATTTTTGCTTATATAATATATATAATATAATATAACAATATTATATCTAGTGTAGTTTTGCTATACTGGAAAAAGGTTAAGTGTTCATCAGTAGATGCCTGACTGAATAAAGCATATTTAGCTGACACAGTGAAGTACAATAAAGCCACAGTAAATAATGTATGTGGCATTTAAGCTGATCTAAACTGATTTCTATTGTACACTGTCAAGTGACAAATGCAAGTATAGATGCAGAAAAGAGGATGCTACTTACTATGCTATCATAAGTGAGAAAAATGAACACAAACAATAAGGACAAAGTAGCATAAATGGATATCTAGAAGAGATGGATAAGACAGGCTGAAGGCAATAGCAGAGTGAGATTTCTCTGATCAGCCCTGATGTGTGATTTTTGATCTTTCTCAGATTAAGAAGCCCCGAAAAGATGAGTAAGCACACTCCTAGGTGTGTGTGTATGAGTGTGTTTATGGAGATGATTGACTGAGAATCAAATGCCTTCCCTGACTGTGGCTGCCACCCTTCAATAACTTTTAACATTGAAACACTTTTACTCACAGATGTGAAATCGAAAGGATGAAAAAAGTGTAATTCTGACTTCTGAATATTAACCAGGATAAAGATTCTTAAATCTATATTAAATTATTAAAAGTAACCAAAGATGTAAACAAAAATAATAATTCAAGTAATTTCTGAAGAGAGAGCTTTGCCTAACAGTAAACTAGAAAGTATCTAATCTAAAACTGAAAGATAAATGATGCTCAACATAGTCCTAAACATGACTCTGTTATTGGCCCTGATATAACAGATTTGATCCTGAGCCTGTTTGGTATATACTGTAGGATGGAATAGAAGAGAAAGTATATTGATGTCAGGAGCAAGTCTCACAGGGAGGAGAGTCAGAGAGAAGAAACAATAATCAGGAGAATGTTGATGCTCTGGGGTTTGTATCAGAGGAAGTTTCACTGAGGTCATCATTTAGACATGCATATCCATGCACATGCTCATTGAAAAAAAATCTCAGTGTGATGATGAAGTCTCATATCTAGAACTTGATTTCCAAATACCAGTCTTTATAGTAGGAAAGAGAAAATGTCAGGAAAATAACTGGATCTGGTCTAGAACAGGACAAGTTCAATGTGACACTTTGAATCCCACACTGTTTGTAATGGTTGATATTGTCATGATTTAGTAGACAACGTTCTGGGCATGTCAATGAGAAGATTTCTGGACTGTGCTAACTGAAGTAGAAAGAGTTTGATGTGTGTCCTGTAGACTGGTGTCTCAGACTTCATAAAAAGGTGAAAGGATAACTGAGCACCAACGTTCATCTGTCTCTGTTTCTTGACTGCAGATATAATATGGATAGCCATCTCCTACTCCTGCCATGATGCACCCTGAAACTGTGAGGCCTCATTAATCCTTCCTTAAGTTTATTTTACCAGGAATTTTAGACAGAGAAACATATAAGAAATACATTGCTGTAGAAACAGGGAAATGCCCCAAAAGGCATGAACAAGTAACACAAGAACTAGTTAAGGATCACCACTAGCTGTTTATGAATAAATGAGCCTCCAAACCAGTGTTGGAACCAGTTAGGTGGGTTATCAGTTAAAAGTACTTGTCATGCTTTTGCTTGCTTATTCATTTATTTTCTCATACACACAGAGGGAGTGAGGGAGCTGGAGATAGAGAAAGAGAGAGGAAGGAGAAATGTAGTAAGGAGGCCACTTGTTTTGTTCCCGGCTGCTCAGGCCCGAAATAATCACACAGAAACTGTATTAATTAAATCAGTACTTGACACATTAGCTCTAGCTTCTTATTGGCTAACTCTTACATATCAATTTAACCCATTTGTATTAATCTTTGTATGGCCATGTGGCTGTGTCTTACAGGCTAATGTTCCAGTGTCTGTCTCCAGTGGGGCTACATGGCATCTCTCTGACTCTGCCTCTTTTCTCCCAGCATTCAGTTTAGTTTTCCCCACCTA